>JAOXJP010083545.1:0-14911 GCA_025762735.1 Platanus orientalis | reverse complement strand
CCCAAATTTTTTTTCTTAAAAAAAAAAAAAAAAAAAAAAAAAAAAAAAAAACAAAACAGTTCATTAACTTCAATCATGTGACGATGAACGGCGAGGTGTTCTGGTCTCCTCCCTCCCTATCGTTTTCTTACCCTTTTTGCAGCCCTTTTTCTTTTGCTTTGCTGTTACGTTTTTCTGAAACCTAACAGAGGTTTGGCCCAACAACCATGGTTAGAATAGACCATAACTTAACCCATGGGTTAAAACTCTTTAGGCGACGTGTCAACTGGATGTAGAAGCTTCAGTAAAACTACAATAATTCCACTATAGGAAATCCACGTTGCAAAACATCATATGTTGTCAAATTAGCAACTTCGTTGAGAATTGCATGAGCCTGAAAATATATGTATTTGAAATTTTCATACCAGTGATCATAAGCAACAATCGTGGATTGGTTTCTCCAATGTGGATTGAGAAGCGAGAATGGAAACAAGAGGATTTTTTAAGGCATGTCTAGGTTTCTCTCCGAAGTTATATACTCTTATCACTTTTGAAATAGTTTCTCGGGCTATAGCTTCATAAGAATTTGAGGGTTTATTTATTTACGATCTTTTTTTTTTATGAATAACAAATTTTATTAGATAAAAGAATAAAAATCAAAAAATATGAAGAGAAACAATAATACAACAAAAAAATCAGCACAAAAGATCAAATGATAGAGAGAGAGAGAAAAAAAAACATGATGGCCAATCTCTGATTAGATCATTTAGCGAAAAATGTTGAAATTTCGAAGAAGATGAACCCCATGTAGCAACATCAAAGACAATAGCATCAGCAACCTCTATGAAATAATTTTATTTACCATCAAAGATTCTTTTGTTTCTTTTTCATCAAATACCCCAACATACTCCGTGTGGGATAGCCGCCCAAAACTTTGTGCCATTATGATCAAGATACCAACCATTCATTGATTAATAAGATAAAGTAGATTCTTAGGCATTATCCCATGAGATATTCATACGTATCAAGAAAATAATGCTAAATAGCCTAGAAAAGCTATAATGAATCATAATATGATCTCCACATTCTCCATCCTTCAAAAAAAGACAACAGACATGAGGAGACAACAACATATAAAACCATTTTCTTTAAAACATGCTCATAGTATTCATCTGATTTAGGGAGGCAATCCATAAGAATGATCTGATGTAGGGAAGGGCTAAGCTACACCAAACTTTTTTTGCCAGATAAGGAGGGGAAGGGTTAGGAAGAAAAGAAAGGAAGAAGGATTTAGTAGAGAAGAGATTTGCAATTTATCTACGATCTTATAAGAGACTGGGCTAGTTTACTACTGGCTGGGTGTTGTATTTTTTTTCTTGTTTCTCTATTTTGTCTTGTTGACCTCTTTGGTTGTTTTTCTTGTTTTTTTTTTTTCTCTAATAAAGTTAGTTATTCATCACAAATAATAATAATAAGAAACCCAGAATGGTTAGTTTGGGGGTTATTGATGAGCCATTAAAATGATCCATTCCCTAGTTGAAATCGTCTACTGCAGCTTAAAGTGGGGTAAAGTGTAGCGTGGGCTACAGTGCCATATGTACCAAAAAAAAATGGAAATCATTCACAAAAAAGTGAAAATACCTAATAAATATGTTTTTTTTTCTTCTACTTTTTCGCCACCCCTCGATGCCCTTGTACAATCACAACTATTAGGCCCATCCATAAGAGATGGCTATCACTTGATAATTTAGTACTCATCAAAGGAAATCAAACATTAAGAGGAACATTGAAGAAAAAAGGGGAAACAGACTATTAAACATAATAGATGAAAAAACAATTTATCACACCTTTCAATCAAATATAAGTTGGTTTTCTTAATAACCCATTAAATACATGATCACAAAACTGCCCCTGCAATTATTCCCTAATAAAGATCACATTTTTTCCGTTGAGCATACCACCCCCCCAAAAAAAATAATAATAATGAGGAGGAGGATGATCATGGTAATGACAATGATGATCATAACATGGGATTCTCTCTCCCATCCCAAAATTGGACAATACTCATGTTTAAAATTAGTACAAGTCAATAAGATTTTGCATAACCAATACCTTGTTGGAATTTTTAATGTTTAGCCGGATTGATCGGAGTGGCTAGGCCCGATCGATCGAGCATATATTCAATCGATCGAGACTGGCCTTAGACGAAAACCAACAACGTAAACATTGCAGTTGTTTTTGGGATTTTATTCTTAGGGAAATGTACAAACCTATCCAATGTGTCTACAGACATTCACACATGATTGCTCAACATGAATGGATGTCTAGAATGTCTATAGATACATCATAAGGTGTCTCTACGAATTTTATAAAAGAAAGGCAATACCATACGTGAAACTTAACTTTAAGCTTCTTTATCTATCTCATTTATTTCTAAAACCTCTATGCCTTTATGAAAATCCATTGATTTCAATCTATATACAGTTCTAGAAGATTATCCATTAAATTTCCAAAGGTTGATCTTACCGTGTTTCAAACCGTCAATCAACAACACAACTTTGGTTGGAGCCTTTTTTATCCTAGAGACAAGTTTGATGACTCATTGCAGTCTTTGTTTCTATTAAGAATAGAGTAGAGGGCGAATATTGTCTTAAGTAAAGCGCGATTCGTGACTTGGGCATTGTTACTCCATTGTCCTGTCAAATCCTTACAACCAATTTTATTTCCAAAATTCTTGAGACAATATTGTGATTTACATGATCAGTAATAATGGCCCAAACTTTAATAGCCCAATCATCAGTTAACGCTCTCAAGTCCAACATGACCAAATTGGAAAGGTTTGATGGATCGAATTTTAGGCATTAGCAATAAAATCTTCATCTTATACTCACTTCTTTGGGTATTGCATATGTGCTAACCACGCTGAAACTCCTAGAGCAAAGCGAGAAGAGACTTGCATAAACCAAACAAAGAAGAAAGTGGGAATTAGATAGCTATCTCTGCAAATGACATATTCTTGATGCTTTATCAGATGCCCTGTTCAATGTTTGTGAAGTAGTGAAATATGCTAAAGATATATGAGAGGCACTACAAGTCAAATAAAATTTCAAGATGCCAGAAGAAAGAAATTCCTTGTAAGTCAATCTTTGGAATTTACTATGACTGATAATAAATCTATTTTGGATCAATTTCATGAGTTAGAACACATAACGGGACAACTTGAAAAGGAATGAAGTAAAATGGATGAATCGATTATAATCGGTTCAATCATTGATAAACTTCCTCAATCATAGTGGGATCACAAGAAGAGTTTCAAACATAAGAAGGAAATGTCACTAGAAGAACTTGCACAAGATCTTTAAATAAAAGAACAACTTCAGATATTTGAAAAGAGGGGAGATCAATCAAAGTTTATGACAAAGAAAAACATGATAGAAGAAAGGCTACAACAATCTGCATTCAACAATAGAGTTTACAACAAACGAGAACTCAAGAAGAAGAACAAGAAGGTTTGCTTTTACTGCAATAAAGTTGGTCACTTCAAAAAGAATTACATATTGTACTTGAAAGAAAGAGGAAAGTAACAATGAAAAGGTTTTTCAAACAACAAGAAAGGTATGTCTTAAGTACATATCACCAATCGAAGAAATCCTAGCTACAATCATCTCGAAAATAAAAATGGTTGGACATGGTGGTGAATGGTGATTCGATTTTGAAGTAACAAGACATGTTACATTTGAGAAGAACATGTTGAAGTCATTTTAAAGTGCTGGTGATGAAAACATTCTCTATATGAGAAATTCATCAACTGCTAAGGTGTTAGGACAAGGAAAGGTAGACCTTAGTCTAACTTTGGAAAATAACGTCACCTTAAACAATGTCTTGTATATATCTGAGATTTGAAGAAATTTAGTTTCAGTCAGTTTGCTTGTCAAACATGATTTTAAAATAATCTTTAAGTCGGATAAGTTTAGTTTGCTAAAAAAATTAGGTCTATGTGGGCATGTGATATGTTTTAGGTGGAATGTTTAAATTCAATATTATTAATGAAAGTGATTTTTCATTTTATATTATAGATTCTCTTAATTTGTAGCATGCTAGATTAGGACATGTTAATATTAAGTCCTAGAAAGCAAGATAAAAGTAGGTTTACTTCTAAAATGTCAAAATAAGAAACTAGAAAAATATAATATATGCATAAAAACAAAGATTACTAGAAAACCATTTCACAAAGTAGAAAGAAAGACAAAATTATTAGTATTAGTACATTACGATATATGTGAATTAAATGGTTTAATTACTAGATGAGGTAAAAGATATTTCATTACTTTTATAGATGATTTTTTTAGATACACTTATGTTTATTTAATTAAAACTAAAGATGAGGCATTGAGTAAGTGTGAAATTAATAGAATTGAAGTAGGAAACAAACTAGAAATAAAAATTAAAACACTTAGATTGGATAGAGGAGGTGAATACACCCTAAATGGATTTGTAAATTATTGTGAAAAACAATGTATAATTCACTAAATTATAGCCCCATATACACCTCAATAAAATGGAATGGCATAAAGGAAAAACTGAACATTTGTGGAAATGGTAAATGCAATGTTGATAAATTTAGGATTACCTAATAGCTATTGGGGAGAAGCATTATTAACATCTTGTTATATTTTGAATATAATTTTACATAAACAAAATTTTCACCCTATGAACTTTAAAAGAAACATGAACCAAATTTAGATTATCTTAAAGTGTGGGGATATAGAGCATTAGTAAAATTACCAAATCCTAAAATACAAAAATTAGGAGAGAAAATCATAGAGAATGTATTTATAGGATATGCACAAAATAGTAAAGCATATCGTTTTTTATGTATAGAAGATATATAGAAGATAGACATATAATCAAGATATGCAGTATTCTTTGAAAATGTGTTTCCTTACAAGGAAACAAGTGTACCTAATGATCTAAAGATCTTAAAAGAAAAGAAATAGAAACTAGAAGTAAAAGAAAAGAGAAACCTTTTATAATCTAGGAAAAGACTTTTATCTATACTTGATAGAAGGTGATAGAAATGAAATCACAAAGTTATAGATAAAGATCTTAAAACTTTTAAGGAAGTCATGAGTTCTAGAGATGCTTTATTTTGGAGAAAAAAATCAATAAATGATGTGATGGATTTCATTATTTTTAATCAAACATGAAAATTAGTAGATCTACCTTCAGGTTATCAACCAATGGGTTGTAAGTTGATATTTAAAGGAAAATTAAGATCATACAGATTAATTGAAAATTTTAAGGCTAAATTAATGGCTAAAGGTTTCAAACAAAAGGAAGGAATTGATTACTTTGATATATATGTTCATGTAACAAGAATAACAATTATTAGAGTTTTAGTTGTAGTAGCTATTATTTATAATTTAGTTGTACATCAAATGGATGTCAAAACTGCATTTTTATGGTGACTTAAATGAAGAAATTTATATGGAATAATGTAGCGACCCTAACCCAAAAATAAATAAATAAATAAAATAACTAATAAATGAGTAAAATAATAAAATTAAAAGGATAAAGAAAAGAAAAGAAAAGAAAGGAAATAAAGGGGTGTTTTGGTCTTTTGACCCAAAAACCCCCAAATTAAGAAATGGAGCATCATTGATGACTCCAAATCTCGCCAATAGGAGCAAGACAAGGAAAGAAGGGAAAGAAGGGGGAATGGAGGAAAGAAGAAAAAGAAGGAGGGAGAGAAAGAAAGGAAAGAAGAAAAATGAAGAAAAAAAAGAGATAAAGGGGGGTCGTTGTCAGCACCTAATTTTGACCCAGGGTCCAAACGTTTCTTTTGATGGGCAACACTAACTCTCTAGAATTGACCTTACACATCCTAGGAAACGCAAGTGGTTAGATAACCTCCTCTTTTTAGGTCATCCTCATTCTTTCCTAATTTGGCACTCTAAACCCCTAATTTTTTCCTAAGATCTTCGTTGAACCCCTTCTCCTCATATTTCTATCTTTCTTTTCAATCTCATTGTTTTCTTAATGATTGTCCCAAGTTTGGTCATATCTACATTGGAAATTATGATTTTACCCCTCATTAAAGGTGGACCACCAAATCTCATTGTACAAGCATCGAACAATCAATCGGGTGTCACGGATGCATCTAGAATGGTCCAAAACCCATAAATGGAGTGTTTGATCAATAACTTTTGTCATATGTTTCGGCAAATCTTGGTCCTTGATTTGAAAATTTTCAAAAGCTGATCAAAATAAACCCTAAATGATCAATCTAACATTAGAGATGCATCTAGAATGTTTCGAATCTTTGAAATAGAGTGTTCGATCATCAAAATCCATTGTTTTAATTTTTGGTGAATCTTGACCCTCAACTTAAAATCTTTCTGATTCTGAACAAGATTCAAATTGGATGGTCAATCAAGTAACACAAATGGATTTAGTATGCCTTAAAACCTTGGGGTACTAGAAACAATGTTCAAAGTTCATTCCTAAGCCTTCTATCACACCATATCAATTTGCGACCATCTAATCAGGTACTTTAGAGCCTCAGATAAAAAATCGGACCCCACCATGATGATTAGTGCCATCGATTTAGTTAAGATAGACAATTTCTCAAAATTTCCATGTTTAGACAACAAGATTCTATATAGGGACACCGTATTACAATGCATTGTAACATGTCAAATCAAAATCCTACTTTCCACTTCCTTAATCCTTCCTCATTTTTGGTGTGAGTATAATCCATCTAAACAAAACCCTATAATCAAGTACTTCTTTAGCTTAACCTAAAACATGTACCCAAACACCCTTTAAGCCTAGCCTAAAACCTATACACACACCCCATATTCTAGCTTAAGTCCCTACCTATACACAAACATCTTAGGTTGGCAAATCACATACTTGACATGAGTCCAACACACCTAAAGTCATATCACATTACTTCTTTTGGTCTATGTCACATGCCCTACATGTATCAAGCACACTCCTATTCCACTTTTGGATTCTTAATCACTCATCCTTCCATTTTCAATTGACATGTCATTGCCATTTAAGCAAAGATGATGCCAATTTTGGCTCACCAGCTCTCCCTTCCTAAAACTACCTAGCCACCTCACTTCAATCCTCTAATCATTCCTCTTTTGGTCCAACACACTCCCCCATTCACTCTTATTTCTTTAGATGAAAGTCCACATGTGTCAAGCACACTCTCATTCCAATTTTGGATTCTTAATCACTCATCATTCCATTTTTAATTGATATGTCATTGCCACTTAAGCAAAGATTATGTCAATTTTGTCTCACCAGCTCTCATTTCCTAAAACTAACTAGCCACCTCACTTCAATGCTCAAATTATTCCTTTTTTGGTCCAACACACTCCCCCATTCACTCTCATTTCTTTATATGAAAATTCACATGTGTCAAACACACTTAGGTACACTCTCATTCCACTTTTAGATCTTAATCACTCAGCATTCCATTTTTAATTGGCATATCATTGACACTTAGGCAAAGATCATACTAATTTTAGTCCACTAACTCTCCCTTCCTAAAATTACCTAGTCACCTCATTCCAATCTTCCAATCATTACTTTTTTAGTCCAACACATTATCCCCATTTAGTTTCCTTTCTTTAGGTGAGAGCCCACTAAAATCCTATAAATAAGAGACCACCTCTCTTTCTTAAAGGAGGAAAAATCCCCCCAAATTCCTCAATAAGCTATTTCTTTCTTTCTCTCTCTCTTTCTCTCTAAACATACTATCATCTCCATTGTTGTCTATTCAATTTCAGCGATACGAAAAATATGTGCAGACATGTTGTCCAACTAAAGGAAGAGCAATCATTCACGAGTGCAACATCTCAAAGGTATGATCCTCTTTTTTATTTTTTATCTTCTTCTTTTCATTTTTTTTAGTCTTTTGTCTTTTTTGTATAAGTGTTGTAATGTTTTAATTCATTTTACATTATCTATGTGTTTCCACTTAATTATTATTTTATTTTCATAAATCTTTTGTATAACAACCCCATTTTTGTAATTTTTTTTTTACTTTTAAAAAATTTCATTAATTAATGTTCGATACTTGTATGTATAGATTTTTTAAATCCTAGATAGTGTTTATTAATTAATAATTTTGTTTGTAATATAGGTTTTAAATTTTATTTCATTTATTTATTTATTTATTTTTTTGATAAGTTTTTTCTTGAAGCCAAACACCTTCTTCCTTTCCAAACCATTAATTTTTTTTTATTCTTTTATTATTTTTTATGATTATTAGCTAGTCATTTTATTTGTAATGTTGATTCTATATTTTATTTTACTCTAATTTTCTTGAAATTGTTGCATTCGACCATTATTTGCCATTTTTTTTTTTTTTACTTAAATATTTTTATTCATTTTTGTTATTTCTAATTAATTTGTTATTTTGTTTGTTCTATATTTTATTTTATTTGTTTCCATGATAAGCAAGTTTCTTAAAGTCATCACGATCAATTATCCCAAGCCATTTTTTTACTTAGATTTTTATTTCATTCTTTTATTAATATATATATTTTTTGTATTTTAAATACCCTTGTCATAAATATTTAATTTATTTTTTTCTTTATCTCTTAATTTTATTTTATTTATTTATTTACATTTATTTTTAATTGTGTTTGTGATCTCATGCTTCATGAATGTTATGTTGTATTTTTTTGTATATATATGTCATTTTTTTAAATTGAATTTCACTATGAGGAAACAAAGCTCCAGATATGTCTCAAATATTTTCTTATTATTTTTTATATCAATTGAATTTGTATCCTTCACTATAGAACAACATGATAAAATTCTCACTAGATAATTTATTTTGTATACACATGTCACACACATACAATAGTTAGTATGGTAACTGATTTATACATGCATAACACATTTTAAAAAATAGAACACACAAATACACACACCATAAATGGAATCTTGACCCTAATTTGAACCGGTTTAAGTAGGTAACCGCATGTGCGGATGGACCGGGGTGCCTAACACTTTCTTTGATCCATAACTAAACCACCTACCCTGAATCCCTGAATTAATCAGTTTGAAATGGAGTCAGACATTTCAAAATAATTTTAAAATAAAATTATTTTGTTTTTTCAAGCATAGATGTCCAGTTACATCTTAAAAAGGCTGATGGTGACTCCTGTCATCGTGGGTTAGCCCATAATGAGTGGACCACTTTTTTAAGAGGCCCACCTGTCATGCAACAACTGAGACCCATAGACCACATCTTTGAGGAAGATTTCGTGTATCAGTCTTCCCAAAAACTTCGTATTTTCATATATTTTTCCCTGTAAAGCCTAACCCATAGAGAGGTTGGGTTAGTTAAGAGTCTCCACCTAAGTTTAGCAATTAATGATTTATTAATGGATTCCATGTCATGAATCCCTAAGCCACAATCCTTCTTGGACACCAAGAATTTATCCCACAATCTAAGATAGAGATTCTTTTTGTCATTCATATGGCCCCACCAGAAATCCCTTAAATTTTGTTGATTTGCTGAGAAGTTTTTTGGGGAAGAAAAGTCTACATGAAATAGATTGGAATAGTTTCTAGGGTTGATTTAATGAGTGTAGTGAATGTAGTCCTTCTGGCATGAGACAACAACTTGGATTTCTAACCTTTCAATTTGTTTTCGAACTTCCTCATCAAGAATTCATAAGAAGAGATTCTATATGGATTGAGCATGAGATAGTTACCCAAATATTTGTCATCTGCATCCATAAATTTAACATTAAGTGATTGTGCATATTCCATCTTAGCAACAATGGAGACATTGTTGCTAAAGACTTCTCAAAATTCACCTTCTAGCCAAACCAAGTATCATATTAACCCAAGGTATTTTTGATAGTTTTAGTTGCCTTAGATGAGACTTTTCCAATAATGAATAAGTCATCATCAAACATCAGATGAGAGGTAGATGGGGCATAACTATTGATACGAATACCCTGGTATAGTCCTTGAGATTCCAAATTCGATATAATCTGAGAGAAGACTTCTGAGCATAAGATAAACAAATAAGGAGAAAGAGGGAAACCTTGCCTGATTCCTCTCTAAGGCTTGAAGAATCCTTCAAGGCTTCCATTTATTAAGCCAGAGAAAGACGCATTTTGTATTCTTGAAAGAATGAGATCATGGATCTTATCCTGGAAGCTAAAGGGTTTAAAAGTATCACTGATAAAGAGCTATTCAAGTTTGTCATACGCTTTAGCCATGTCAATTTGAGGGTAAACACACTTGAGCGATCTTTCATCTTCCTTAAAAAATGGAAAATTTCATGAGCCACCACTATATTATCAGTGATTTGATGACTTGGAACAAAGGTATTTTGTAGGGATGATATCAATCTATTCATGAGAGGCCAAAGACGGTTGGCAATGATTTTGTTATCACCCAACATTACAAAGAGTTATTAGTTTATAATCAGCCAAACATTTAGATTTAGCTTTCTTGAGGATGAGTTCAAGATAAGTGTGATTTACTGCATAGGGAATAGTGTTGCTCCTAAAGCATTCTTTCACAAAATGAGAAAGATCTACCCTAGAGATATCCCAAAATCTTTGATAAAATAAGGCTTGTAAACCATTAGGACTTGGTTCCTTGAGAGCTCCCATATTGTTGATAACTTCGCTGACTTCCTCTTCTGATGGGATAGCTGATAGCTTATCATTTTCCTCATCAGTAAGTGGCTTGTCAGTAGGTTTAAAGTTAGTTGGAATGATAGAAGCACTAGAAGAGGAAAAAATCCCCTTTAAATAATTTGAGAAATAATCTCTAATAGTTTTGGAATCAAAAGACTAGTGGCCAGAAGGTAACTTTACATCAAGGATAGCATTCCTCCTCCTCCTTTTCAAAGTAAAAAGATGGAAAAATCCAGTGTTCCTATCACCATCTTTGATCTAAGAAATCTTGGATCTTTAGTGCTAGAAAAGTTCTTCCTTCTTTAGCAAATCGTTGTACTATTTTTCAAGCAAAATTTATTATATTGACAAATCATCAGAAGGGATAGAATCCTAAATTCCAGCCAATCGCAATCTGATTTGGGACATTCTTGATTGCAAGCAACCAAATTTATCTTTGCTCCATTTTTGTAATATTGTTTGAAGAATTTTTTAACTGATAGAAGAAAATAGATTAGAATTCCACGCAGATGTGACAAAGTCTTTGAAAAGTTCATGGGAAATTCACATAGCCTCGAGTTTGAATGGCATCCTCCTCTTTTTAATTCTTCTTTCAAGATTGAGGAGGATGGGGGCGTGATCGCTGTTAATGGTAGGAAGATGTGGAATAAAAGCATCAAAGAAGTGTAATTTCCATTGACAATCAATTAATACCCTGTCTAATCTTTCCTTATTGTTAAAGTAAGGGCTTTGTTTATTTGACCATGTGTAAGCCGACCCCAAAAAATTAAAGTCCAACAAACCACAAGAACTAATCATTTCTTTGAAGTCTCTGATATAGCACCATGGATGAGTGGTATCGCCTACAAATTGCTTCAAGAAGCTCTAGAGGCGCCTTTTGATTCTTGTTGGGTGCTTGTAAACACATACCAGATTCCATTCAACATTCAATTTTGGAATGCAAATTCTTGAGATAATAGCATTGTCAGAATAGGAAATGATTTGCAAATCCACATCATCGCCCCAGATTAACCATAGACCCCGATCCTTGCCAGTCATCGAAACTATATGGTTTTTAAAATTACCCAGTCTGCTCAGTATGATTAAAAATGTTCCAAACATTTTGTTTCAGATAGGAATATATGTTCTCACATTTAGGTTTAGAGTCAAACATTCTTGTAATTGATATATAATCACCCTATCATGTAACAGCTTATACATATGGCAGTCATATAAGTGATGCTTAGTTATGAACACTATAAGTATACTAAAACTAGCTAATTGAATCTCTTACTTATGATCTCATCATATATCTAATATTCTATTGGCAATAAGTTTTTTAATTAAGGCATGAGCTAGTGGGTGGTTCAACACAGATAGAGCTATTGTAGGTTTGAAGCTTGTCAATATTTTACATTTCTAGTTCAAGTTACAATGGTTTTAGTGAGAATGATTACTGATTTTCTAACACAACCATTTCATGGTATATTAAATCCATAAGCAAAAGTAAAAAAGAAATGGTTTATGAACTCTCTCTTTCTCTCTTAATGATTTGATTCCTTACCCTTCTCCACAAAGAGAAGGGCAGTTAGGCCTATGTTCCATTGCTCTGCTAGTTTGTTGCATCTAATTCCATTTGTAAGTCTTATTTTCAAACACTTGGAGAGTAGTTTTGCACCTAGAGAGTTATTTTTATTTTTATTTTTTTACTGAGGTATCCAAGCCTCTTAGAGCACCTGACTAAGTAGAGAGAGGTATGTTGGGAGAAGGATGGCATTGAATCATTCTATTTAAGGTATGAACTGATGAGGTTTCAAAGATAGCAATTAGATTGATAGCGGGTCTTTCCAGTTAAGGCGTGAACTAGTAGGATGGGCACATAAAAAGTTGTAGTTGGTAAAAAATTTGTTGATGTTTTGGATTTATAGTTTAAACAATAATCATTTCAATGAGGGTGACTACAATTTTTCTGACACCTTCATGTCATTATATACTCAGATAAATTCATAAGCAAGACTAGAAAAATTGGTGTATGAACTCTCTCTCTCCAATTATTCTGTTGTTATTATTATTTTCTTCCATTAGTATTATTATTGTTGTTATCGTTGTACGATTCGATTCTATTACCTTCGTGGCGCCAAGGCCATTGACCCATTGGTCTGCACGTCTGCTCATTTGAAAGCAGTTTCCCACCCAACAGAGAGAGAGAGAGAGAGCATTGGGTCCTCCATTACTATCTCATACAAGTACCAAGATCTCGTACAAGAGATTCCAATCACTGAAGTCACTAATAAGACCTCCACTGTCAAAAGTAATTCGAATGTTAAGGGCTGCGTTGAACTCATTCATATTTATGATGATTGGTTCTCAGTAACATCAGTCATTTCATTTTACCAAAAAATCCCATGACGACTTCATTTCTAATTTTATTTAACAAATCAGTATATATTTGAATGACCTCATTACTATATATACCTTAGGAATTTACAATAAAATTATTATATTACAGGTGCCTGCTAAAGGTGCCATATCAAGTGCACCACACTCTTGATGTGACCACTCAGGAGGGGAATCAAAAACCTCCAAAAAGTGAATTGATTCTAACCCCGAGTAGTCCCATCAGGGGTGTGGTACATACGTTATCATCCCATAATAATGATAGTTTTTAACAGAAGTCCAGCCCCGTGATTTTGGCAAAGACCATAGACCAAGGTAAGATGTAATCTGTAAGGACACCAGAGATGGCAAGACTAGTGGTATTTTCACTTCCTGCTTAATAGGAATAATAGCTACTAGAGAAGGGCAATCCTCGATTTAAATACGATGGAGAACATTTCTATTGCCCATGTCTGGACATTCCTTGATCACAAGGCGGGTGAGAGAGGTAAGATTGCTTGATACCAACCCTAGTGTCATGTTATTGCTCTCCTTAAAATGCAACTCCTTAAGGCAAAAGGGAATAGACTTGGTGTAACTCTCAACTCGGGGCACTTGAAGATTCTTTAAGTCCTCAAGACACGGAAAAGAAGGGAAATGCTGACACAGAAATTTGCAACCATAAGCGTATTTATCAAAATACCCCTTAATTGCGACTAAATAAACTTAATCATGACCGGACTAGGTATTCGTGGCTAGATATAAGAGCGGTCACATCTAATTATGCATATTTTTTCTATTTTGCCCCTTAAAAATGTTATTTTTTCGATTTTAGATAATCTATTTTACAAAATGCCATAAATCCCACTCTCTTATCTTCAAAACAATCTGTTGAAATATTATTTTTTAACTGACAACTTTTAGACACATTGACTGGTTTTGCTGATTGTCAAACAAAAGAGAATAAAAAAATAATTTTAAAAAATGCATAATACTACAATCACTCTCTACTTTTAAAGAGTAACTATAACAATCTGTATATTTTGTTCCAAAATACATAACCAGATGTAAGGCATTTTTTAGTGAATTTCACCATTTTACCTCTATTTTAGATATTAAAAAAAAAAGTATTTTAAAGAACCAGATGTGAATGCTCTAACAAGCATTTGTTACTGACGAAAGCATAAAACCCAAAGTAGTTATATAATGATATTTTAATGCCAGGGAATTGGGATTAAGGTGGTTTTAGACTCCTAACACATCTAGATGAGTAGTAAAACAACCCAATCGTACACAACTTCTCCAATTTATACATATCATCAAAAGAGCAATCGTAATCATCAATGCGACAATTCTACAATGACTCTTCTATGTCTTAGCAAATCCTATACACAGGTAACAAGGATAACATCCGTTAAAGCAACAATAGCATTTGTACATGGTCAAGGATTCAACTTCAACAGTCAATCAAGCATCAAAGTGGCCAATGAACACCAAGTTGGTTGCAAACAACAACAATTTCTAGAAGAATAGTAGTTAGACTTCAAGAATGTCAAATTTTCCTTAACAATGGCCAGCTTGGAGTTCAACAAGGGGTCTACAACAAAAAAAAAAGTCAATATAAACCCCCAGGAAGTATGTTTAGGGTACATTTCTTGCTACAACTCTCAAGTTTTTCGACATTGAAGTCCTCAACTTTCATAGTTGTAAAGCATCACCACCCTCAAGTTCTCAAGAACAAAGAAACAATCGTCTTCATTGAAGCCTACACTTCCAAACCTGCACAACTTCAAGAAAAGCATCCAAGAACATTCAAGAATGCATCAAGTTTCATGATTGATTGTTAGTTGGAAAATGATTGTGCGGGTGTGCGAGTGCCACATGGGGAC
>JAOXJP010083534.1:0-14911 GCA_025762735.1 Platanus orientalis | reverse complement strand
AGAATCTTCTTTTAGGATTATATATGTTAATTAAATGTGTTATTTCGGTTTCATTGGTTTATCCTTTAGATGGTTTATATTGCTTTGTAAGAATCCATGGGTACCTTGTGATCATGGTCATAGTATTCAATCCGACATACATATAACATAGGTCCATGTAGAGATTGTCTTAATCAGTGTTATTTTATACTAGTAAGTCCTATGAGAACTATGTACATAGGTAATATCATTTATCTTTATTTGCTTGCTTATGAGCTGATCCTTTATGTCTATAGGCTATCTTGAATTGTTCAAAATACATGTTTCTTGACTTCAATGAAGTCATATCCTGAAAATGACTTTCAACTTGTGCTTAATGATTCTTTCCTATGGTAGATATGTGTTTGTTAGTGCGAACCCCTTTGTGTTTTTATTGACTACATGAAAAACAACAAACAAGGTATGCTCCATAACTTAACTCCTTCATTTTACTGTAATTCATTCAAAATAAATATATGGATTAATTGTAAATCATGTTATATGCAGGAGATATTCGGAAGGCTTGGCTATGGAGTGACAATGCAACTACAATGTGAGTAGGTAAATGTCATACTTTGGAACCTCATCTTGTATATAGTTGCTTAGTTTATTTGATTAGAAGTTCTGTACATATTATTTTGGACTTTGGTGAGTTATGTTTATTTTTAGACAACATAGTTTATTTTACTTAAATGTGAATGCCTACGGATGAATATGGAGTTGATGGTAAACAATGATGACATTTATGGATGCTGATATATTTGGGAGTGTTTTTTTTTATGGATATGTAGACTATTAGTTATTGAAGAAGTGACATGGGGGTCACTATTCATTCCCAAGTGGTTCATATTACAACTGTTATGCTGCAAAAATTTCGATAGAAATGGCATGTGGATTCTCTGCTTAATCCCAATAAAATGAGATAAAAAGCAATGAGTGAGATCAATAATTGACAAATCAAGATTGACTATTAGACTGTAGCGGGTTTAGAGTAAGTAATTGCGAAAACAGATGATGTGGGGTGTCTAACACCTTTTTCAACTCATAAATGAACAACTTACTTTAGAATCTTTGGGAGTTGAAATTTCGATAGAAATGGCATGTGGATTCTCTGCTCAATCCCAATAAAATGAGATAAAAAGCAATGAGTGAGATGAATAATTGACAAATCAAGATTGACTATTAGACTGTAGCGGGTTTAGAGTAAGTAATTGCGAAAACAGATGATGTGAGGTGTCTAACACCTTCTTCAACTCATAAATGAACAACTTACTTTAGAATCTTTGGGAGTTGACCAATTTAAGTGTGGAGTCAGACATTTCAAACCCTATTCAAACTTAAACTTGTTTTGTTTCCAAAATTAATGTCCAACTACATCATTAACAGACTAGTGGCAACTCCAAACCACGTGAGATATTTCTTGCGATAGGCAAGTCTCTTTACAAAAGGTATTTACCCGTCGTGCAAAAATCGAGGCCCACAGAATGGCAACTCTGCTAGGGAGTTCTTGTTTAACCTGAAATAAGCCCTTTACAGTCTTAGGTTAAGTCAATTATTTACTTTTATGTTTAGATGAATTTACTGCTTTTTTAGCTAGCATGTGATAAATTTATCTATTTTTTTTATTTCTTTTCTAGGATAGAAAACATGTAATGCTACAAACCACTTTTGAGCGTGTACACATTATTTGTTAATTTTCTTTTCAAACGAGTCTATGATCAATTAGGAAAATACATTCACACTATACACACATTACAAGGCATATTTGCATTGCAGGTCCTACTGGGTAACGTCGGATCCTAATAGGAGGGGTCGGAAGCAGAAGTCATGGTTACTGCGTTTTCCATGGCTAAACGGAAATCCCCAACCCAAGCCACCAACCTACGACTCGGACCAGAAATGGGCCGATGAGGTTTGAAGGCATGGGAGACCTAAGCCTAGATTATTAAACCTAACTACATGCATTAGACATAAACTAGGATAGTTCTTTTAGGACACTAACTTAGTATATCATTAGATGTCTGAGTCGGAGTGAACTATATCTCTCTATTTTTGTAAATAATCTAAGTTTGATTTTTATGCATACATGACATATCGAGAAATTAAATGACATAGAAATTAGGAACAGATACACAGTTACCCAACTAGGTATTCCTAGAACACTTAACCCTATAAGTCTATAGCACATCTCCAATTTAATAAAAAATTCCTTTTACTCGCAGGAAATGACGCCTAGGAATGTCCACTTGACACTGCATAGAGTATGTACCCTAAAATTCTCTCAGCTATTAGAAATCATGCCACAAAAATACAAGAAATGGTGGGTTTGCCATAGTCGATTAGGAGACACACTTCACTTAGCAGATGTACCACTAGATTGGCCCATGCTCGAGGCTACCACGTCATTCTAGGATCCGGAGGACCGGGTATTTCGGTTTGAATCATGTGAGCTATGTCATACGCTTGAAGAATTAAAAGCATTTCTTGATCTCCCTCCAAGCAAGGGCATGTCTGCAGCCATGTCAATACTTAAGCTAGCCTACTCAAGGGATCTCACAAAATATTTGGTGACACACAAGAGCAACCTTGAAAGAAAACCTAAGGAAGTATGTGTCTCTTGTATTTTGGATTTTCTCATAAAAAGGGGATGACAAGGGGCAGGAGACTTTGTAACCCCCAAAAATATCCAGCATTCACCCTTTCTACAGTAGGACAACTCCTCATATTTCATAGTCCACACAATGTTGAAGGAGTCGTGAGCAATATCTTAAATCAACATATGGATAGGGAGACAATAGCACCAGTGATATTGGTAGAAGTCCTTCTTAGTTTGACACATTGTGCGCAGCAAGGGAAAGGTTGTCTCTACGGGTCCCCAGCTTTCTTACAAGCTTGGTTAAGGGAACATTTACCTCAAATCTCTTCCATTCATTAGGCCCTTCCATATGGAGGAAAACCTCTCAAAGCATATGCTGACAATTGCCTGAAACCTGTTAGGAAGTTTGTCGAAGAATATCAACTACTCATGAGGGACTTAATACCTAGACAAATATCATGGTATAGAGAATGGTGTCAACCTCACACGCTTATGTTATGCATACCCGGATGAAGATACTTAATTCTTACGGGTTTACATGCATCTACGCCATATGTCCCACTACGAGTACTTCGTCAATTCTCATATAAACAAGTGGTTCCAGAGACATTCTTAGGATACATGGACATATATTCACTTGACATGGCTACCAAACCTGACACATGTAAAACTTTGCAAGAAGTTTGGACAAGGGGCACTCATGAAGGCATAGACTTAGAGATGGTAGAACACAACCAAGTCAATAGCAATTACAAAGAATGGTTGAACCGTCTTTATGGTGGAACCATAGTGGGGAATGAGCAGGTAGGTGTCCCTAAAAAGAGAAGATTGCAGGGGGGGTACTTACCAGAAAAATCCATATCTGTGGAAACCAATTCAAAGTCCATAGAAGAAGTGAAACAATTACAGTAGAGCTTATTAGAAGAAATTTCATGACGTCAAAGTCTGGAACAAGAATTAGCAAGGGAGATAGATCTACGCATAGAAGCTGAGATTGAAAGAGACAATCTTCAACTTAGAAATGAAACAATAGAAGCATACTTGACAAGACTTCGATTAGACAAGAGAGATTTGGAAGACATTGAAGATAGTCTCTGCTAGGAAAATGCAAGGGCTTAGAGACTCCATGCTCATGAAATAACTTGTTGAGATCAATGGATCATGAGCCTGAGCCAGCAACTAGTCAACCTAGGACAAATAACTTGCCCACCACCATTGCCATAACATAGCATACCATTTGATGTGTTAATTTTGTGCTTATGATTGTTGCTTAGAATTTAAGAATTTAGAATTTTAAAAGTTTATCAATGAAAGTTCTATGTTTTGATGTGCATTAATAGGATTTTATGACTATAAAGACTATTTACCATAATACACCTAACAAAAAATCATATAACAATCAATATAGGGAGGTCGATAAAAAAAAGCAAATTCAAAGAAGCCCCTACCTATTAAGATCAATGATTGGAAATGAGACTTTTTGACATGACACCTCTGAGGACATAGTGCACAATCAAGCACCTCCTGACCCTCCCACACAATTGGATTATTTGAAGGGCATATATGAGGCCATCACATTGCTCACTCAAGAAGCAATAATGGCATCAAGAATTGACCCATCATCGTCTCAACCATCATCCACCTACCCCTCCACAAGCACACCATCTAAGTCCGCCTCGTCTTTCTCATTCGAGACCATCATACCTTTACATCCGCCATCTCGAACTCAAATTCATCCCCAATATAGCTCCATTAATACTACACCCATATTTAACTGCTCTATGGTTCCCCCAACCATACATGAATTCTTCCCTTCAGTTAGCCATACTCCACATAAGGAACAACTCTTCAATTTCCAATCCCCTCCACCTTCCAATCCCCTCCACCTTATAATGGAAAGGAAGAAGAGGAAGCACAAAATTTTGCATTCCCTCTGCAAGCACTACAAACATCCCCACGAAAAAATCCCTCATTTACGAGTGCAGATGATATGAGGAAAAAGATGGATAAAATATTAAGGGAAATGAAGAAGTTAAAAATAAGTCGTCAGTTAGGGGTCACAGATTTTGAAGATTTATGCTACTATTCGGGAAGGCGTCTTTAAGAAAAATTTCAACTCCCAGATTTTGTAAAGTATGATGAAAATGGATGCCCTCAGACCCACTTGAGGATGTACTGCAATGATATGTTTCAGTTTGGGAAAGATAAAAATCTTTTAGTGATGTTTTTCTTAAAAAACTTGACCGGTAATGCACTCCAGTGGTATGCCATCCTAGATAGATCACAAGCTAGTTCATAGAGGGAACTGTTAGAAGCATTCTTGGCTCATTTTCGTTTCAACATTCAAATTTAACTAAGGAAAGTGGATTTGGAAAGAATGAATCCAAAGGCGAGTGAAAGCATGAATGAGTACGCTTATAGATGGCGACAGATGGTCTCAAATCTAAGAACCCCGTTGGATGATGAAGAGTTAATAGATGCATTCATATGGACGCTAGGCCCAGTATACCAGTACATGTTACTGGCTTAAACTTACAACAACTTTGCATCCGTGGCTCACACCACCCGAAATGTGGAAAGGATGATCTAAGAAGTCATTATCACTGATAATCCAACAAGTACTTCCAAGCTCCCCTTTAAAAAGTTAGTTACCAAAGACAAAATGGGTGAAGTATAATTAATCATCCCACAAGCTTCCCTTCCTCCAATGATGGCTCCCTCTCAGCAACATCAGCAGTGACAACAACAATCAGCACAGTTTCAACAACAATAATCATACCAACAACAATAAGTCATCCAGCATAACTTTTTAACTCAACCCCAACCAGAGAAAAGGAAAAGAGAGTTTACCCCATTGCCTTATTTCTATTCTCACATGATAGATGACTTAATCACCAGTGGACATCTTCACCCACTTACCCCGTGTCCACCACCAAACCCGCTTCTGAGGTTCTACAATCCTAGTGAACATTGTGTTTATCATTAGGCACCAGGTCATACAACTAATAGGTGTTTTCAGTTGAGACATCACATCCAAGACTTGATTGACCAAGGCAAAATTGTTTTCAGTTTAGCCTTGGCCCAACCAGTTTCCACCCAGAATGACATCTTGCAAAACCCATTGCCAACTCATCCACCCATCGGATCCAAGTCTATCAATATGATTGAATTAGATCCTCTCCCTTTCGACCCTACACAACTCATAGCTCGGAGAGGTGAAACAATAAGGGTTCAGTAATCCCAGCTGGCCATCCTCACCCCAGAAATTTGCACCATATCTCCTTCCGTATCATAGCCTTTGGTTATCTCTTCATTATCCCAGCTCACCCTAAACTCTTCACCAACTCTATCTCATGTACCCGCACCTACTTCACCATTTGTCCTGCATGCCCCAACCACAACATCTTTTACCCCCAAATACCATCCCTATCACATTTCTATCCCCTCCCACACTACCATATGTCATCCCATACCTGACATAATTACCATAGCCAACCACCCCATTTTTCATCCCATTTTCACCCATGAACCGTCAAGAAATGAAGGCAGTACCCTTGGGTATGAAGAGGAACACTTGAGAGGTGGAGCTAACGCAAAAACGGAAGTTAACAACCTCACCAAAGTTGGTCGTATTTTCAAGCCTGCTCATCTTCAAGCAATAGAAGACCAAGCTGGAGAAGAATATGGGGAACTGGAGGTTGTAAAAGAAAGAAGAAAAAAAATGGGAGGAGAAGGTCAGGGAGGAGAAAGAACGGGCAAAAGAGATTGAGCATTTTGAGGGTTTGATACACAAATCAAAATTCAATCTCAATGAGCAATTAAGCAAAATCCCTGTCCAAATTTTCGTCCTAGGACTTACTATGGATCTCCCTGCAAAAAAGTTGATTGAAATAGTGGGACTGGTCATGACGCAAAGACTCATATCATTCTTCGATGATGAGTTGCTAGAGGAAGGAAACAATCACAATAGAGCCCTCTATATCACGGTGAGTTATAGAGAAATCTATATCCCTCAAGTCTTGATTGACAATGGGTCAGGCCTGAACGTGTGCACCGTTACCTCGCTCTGAAGTTTAGGCCACTCTGAGGCAGATTTGCAAAGGAATACTATGATAGTGAGTAGATTCAACCAAACATCAGGGGAAATTGACTTAGACATACTAATTGGGGCTCACATCTTCAAAGTGCTTTGTGGTTGACATCCCGGCTTCATTCACTTTGCTATTGGGATGCCCTTGGCTCCACGAGGCCAATGCTATACCATCTACCTTACACTAAAAGATTAAGCTCATAGTGGAAGATGAGTTGGTCGTCATCCCTACCAACAAGAAAATTAGAATTTGAGGGGGACAACGTGTGCTAGAGGTACAACATGTGGAACCAGAGGCAAGATATTTTTCCTATCAATTTAAAGAGGTGAATACTTTAGAAAGGGTAAAGAAAATTAGAGAAAAGAAAAGAAAATTAGCTCCAAAATTTAGAATGATAGCTCGCATGGGGTTTGATCCTAGAAAGGGATTGAGTAAAAGGAAACAAGGGCTAAAAACACCAGTGAAAGGAATTAGGTCTACCCCACATTTTGGGATAGGGTATACAATGAAGCCTGAGGAGGTTGTGATGAAGAAGAATAAAAAAATGATGAAGGCCCTTATAAAATTCATCAAGGAGGCAAAGGAACCATCCCCACCCAAACCAACCATCATCTCCAAACCACTTTTTCAAGCTAGCTTCAATCGTCTTAACCTAGATTTAATGCTATCCCTTGGTGAGATTGGGGTCAATTCTAATGCTTTGCCACCAGCCATGGAGGGAAATTATGAGAAAAATGGAGTTGTTGATGAGCCCATTTCAATTGAAGAACTCTTCAATGAAGAGCATATCAATGCAATCTCTGAGCCCACTTATGTTGAGGATCTTATGCGTGTTCCTGAAGGTCTGTCTCACCCCGTGATTACTGAAGACAAAGTAGTGATCATGAAAGACCAGGTCCATTGAAGTCAATGCTAGAATTCCAAATTCCAAAGAAGTAATGTAAACAAAAAAAAACACACATAAAACAAAAACAAAAAATGAGAACTACATGTGACCTGATCCCGCAAATCCCCTTCCCCATTTTATTCCAAAGTCTCGGGTACGTAGGCAACTTGGGAAGGTGACTTCAAGTTCGGTCCAATAAAAAAAATGAAAAATGTTTTCTAAAAAAAAATGAAAAGAAAATTTAAGATCTGGTCTCTTGTAAGAAGAACTACGCGTGATCGGATCCCCAAAACTCCCTTTCTCCCATTCGTTCCAAAATATCAGGTACATAGGTAATTTGGGAAGTGACCCCAAATTCGGTCTAATGAATAATAAAAAAAGAATTCAATAGATCTTTACTATCACTTTATTTTTCAGTACAAGGAAAATGAAATAAACTTCACAAACAATGATGAGGACAAGGATGAACCACCACCCGAGGAAATTTTGGACCAAGTCCAACGTCACGAAGAGCGGAGTCACCTAACAGCTGATGACCCTGAGGAAGTAAATTTTGGTATTGAAGATGATCCTAAGCATACTAAGAGCAAGGTCTCAAGCACATCAAAGCTAGGACAATCCCTCATACACCTCCTCAAGGAGTATGTTGATATCTTTGCTTGGTCATATTCGGATATGCCGGGGCTTGATACAGACTTAGTGGTCCATTGCCTCTCTATATGCCAAGAAGCCGTACTGGTTAAGCAAAAGTTGAGGAGACACTGCTTTGAATGATCTATGAAAGTGAAGGAAGAGGTTGAAAAGCAATTAAAAGCCGGTTTCCTTACAGTAACGTCATACCCTGAATGGCTGGCCAACATAGTGCCTGTACCAAAAAAGGATGGAAAAGTGAGAATGTGTATTGATTTTTGAGATTTAAACAAGGTAAGCTCTAAGGATAATTTTCCGTTGTCGTACATTGATGTCCTAGTGGATAACAGGGTAGGACATGAGATGATGTCATTTATGGATGGATTCTTAGGATATAACCAGTTCAAAATAGCACCCGAAGGTATGGAAAAAACATCATTCATTACTTTATGGGGGACCTTCTGTTATAAGGTTATGCCATTTAGCCTTAAAAATGTGGGAGCTACATATCAAAGGGCGATGACCACATTATTCCATGATATGATTCATAAGGAAATGGAAGTGTACATCGATGATATGATCGTGAAATCCCAAAGAAAGGAAGACCATCTGACAGATCTGAAAAAGTTATTTGATCGGTTGCATAAATTCAAATTATGATTGAACCCTCAAAAATGCATATTTGGGGTATCAGCTGGAAAGCTATTAGGGTTCATCGTAAGCACAAGGGGCATCGAGGTTGATCTTGCAAAGTCTAAAGCAATCATCGATATGCTGCCACCTCGAACAGAGAAGGAAATTAGGGGATTTTTGGGAAAAAAATCAATACATAAGTCATTTCATTGTACAACTAACCTTTATATGTAAGCCCATATTCAAGCTATTGCACAAAAATATGCCTTCGATATGGAATGAAGAATGCCAGGAAGCTTTCGACAAGATCAAATCCTATCTGCTAAACCCTCCCATTTTGGTACCTCCAATTCCTGCACAACCACTCATTTTATATTTAATTGTTCAGGAAGAATCCATGGGGTGTATGTTAAGACAATGTGATGGTCTAGGAAAGAAAGAACGGGCCATTTACTATATCAGCAAAAAATTCCTAGACTATGAGATCAAATACACACCTCTAGAAAATACCTGTGTTGTGTTTGTTTGGGCCACACAAAGAATTAGGCATTATTTCCTGTCACATAGAGTCATCCTTATTTCCAGGATGGACCCTATTAAGTATCTATTGGAGAAACCTGCAACAGGTAGGACTGCACGTTGGTTTATGATGCTTTCAGAGTTTGACATAACATATGTCACTCAAAAATCCATCAAGGGTCAAGCTATTGCAGATTATTTGGCTTGCAATCCTATCACCAACAGAAGAGCACATCCCAATTGCCATCAAGTTATAGTTTGAATGCACCAACAACATGGAAAAATATGAAGCATGTATTGCTGGGCTCTGAGCAGCGTAGGATATGGCCATCAAAGAGTTAGAAGTATATGGAGATTCCTCAATTGTCATTTACCAAGATAGCAGTGTATGATTTATCAAAGAACCAAGGTTTCGTCCTTACCATGCATGCCTAGAAAGATTAGCCCAGGAATTTGATCACTTTACTTTTCATTACTTAGCAGGATAAGAAACCAATTTGCTGATGCACTAGCAACACTGGCCTCCATGATAGAGATACCTAAAGGTATGGGAATTCGTCCGATTGAAGTTGAACATAGATTTGAGCAAGCATATTGCATGGAAATTGAGGCCGCTTCAGCTGAAGCAGAACCATGATATTTTGATATCAAGCAATATGTAAAAAGCCAAACATTTCCCCTTGAAGCAACAAAGAATGAGAGGTAGACCATACAATGTTTGGAAGCACAATTTATTATGTTAGGAGGAGTTCTTTATAAGAAATCCCCAAATCAGGTATTATTAAGATGTCTAGATGAGAAACAAGTAGCATAAATTATCATGGAGATTCACAATGGAGTTTGTGGACCACACATGAATGGGCACATGTTAACAAAGAAGATCATTAGGATGGACTACTATTGGTTTACCATGGAATCAGATTGTTGTAAGCATGTTCAAAGATGCCATTTATGCCAAATATTCGTCAGCAAAATCAATGCACTCATGTTGAACTACATAACATTACTACACCATGGCCCTTTTCTATGTGGAGCATCGATGTGGTAGGGCCAATGCCATGAAAAGCCTCTAATGGACATCAATATATCATTATGGGGATTGACTATTTCACTAAGTGGGTGGAAGCTGCCTCACTTGCCCATGTGACAATGAAAAATACGATACAATTCATTCAAAAGGATATCATCTGCCGATACGGCGTTCCTAATGAAATCATCACTGATAATGGGTCAAATTTCGATGGAAAGGATGTGCGAGTACTTTGCGAAAGATTCCAAATAAAGCATCATTATTCATCTCCATACCGTCCTCAAATGAATGGAGCGGTAGAAGCAACCAACAAAAATCTTGAAAGGATCCTCAAAAAGATGTCTGAAGCATATGGTCACTAGCACGAAATGTTGCTTTATGGGTTGATGGCTTATCATACCTCAATCAAAACTTCAACTAGGGCAACACCATATTCCCTAGTATACAGAATGGAAGCAGTCTTACCTGTTGAGGTGGAAATCCCAAGTCTTCGAATCCTAGTCAAATCCAAATTAAATGAAGTTGAATGGGTTAAGACTAAGTCTAAATAATTGAATTTGATTGAAGAGTGAAAGCTAAAGGCTATTTGTCATGGCTAGGCTTATCAAAGAAGAATGGTTACAGCATTTGCTAAAAAGGTGTGACCTCGAGACATAGAGAAATGAGACTTGGTTTTAAAGAAGATGTTGCCACATCAGCAAGACCCTTAAGGGAAATTCAAGTCCAATTATGAATGACCTTACATTGTAAGGAAACAACTCTCAGGATGAGCACTTATATTGGAGTAAATGGATAATGAAGATCTTCCTAGACCAGTGAATATGGATCAAGTCAAGAAGTACTATGCCTGAAATTAAAATTGTATCTGTGATTGGCACCCACATCAATATGTAATACAAAGTCTCAATGTTTCTACAAGCAATATATACATACATATATAAAAAAATGATAACAATAATAATAATAATAATAAGAAAGCGTTGAACTACATTTGACTTTATCCCAAAGTTGGGGTACATAGGTAGCCTAAAGCAAGTGTAGTAAAATCTATGAAAAAACATGTGTATTCATAAATAAATAAAATTTTTACAATGACCCAATCTAGTTAAAAAAAATGAGAGAAAGTAATCACTTTTTCTAAGCATTGGAGTCAACGGATCTGGGGGGTAATCCAGACCACACATAGATAAGTAGTTGACTCATCACTATGTCGGGGCAACAACAGGGGCATGTGACAAATTAAGAGGAAGTAAGCTAACAACAAACCAAATCGATCACGGGAGGACTCGTCGGCTGCCCTATTAAGAGATGAAAATCAAACAAGAATCAAATTTTAGAACATGACAATAGAACATGTACAGAACACCTAAACAAAAGTCAAACCCATGGCCACACCTGTGACATACAAAGCAGGACGTAACAACAGGGTGATGAAAGTCTCTATACTTACTTCATCAAGATTGTTAGAGTCAAATCTCTGGCCACACCTGTGACATACAAAGCAGGAGGCAACAACAGGGAAGAGTCTTAGTGAAGAAAGTTTTCAAACTTCACCAAGCTCAGAAAAATCAAACCTCTGGCCACACCTGTGACATACAAAGCAAGAGGTAACAACAGAGAGTAATCTCGGTGAAATCCTTCGGGCTTCATCAAGATTGTAAAAGTCAAACCTCTAGTCACACCTGTGACATACAAAGTACGAAGTAACAACAGAGAAGAATCTTGGTCTTCATCAAGATTATTAAAGTAAAATGTCTGGCCACACCTGTGACACACAAAGCAGGAGGTAAAAACAAGGAATAATCTTGATGAAAGTTTTCAAATTTCATCAATATTACAAAGGTCAAACCTCTAGCTACACCTGTGATTGACAAACAGGAAGTAGCAATAGGGAAGGATCTTGATGAAGGTTTTCAGATTTCATCAAGATTATAAAAGTTAAACCTCTGGCTACACCTGCAATTGACAAGCAGGAAGTAACAACTGGGAAAGATCTTGATGAATGTCTTCGGACTTTATCAAGATTATAAAAGTCAAGCCTCTGGCTACACCTGCGATTGACAAACAGGAAGTAACAACAGGGAAGGATCTTAGAGAATGTCTTCGGATTTCATCAAGATTAGAAAAGTTAAACCTCTGGCTACACCTGTGATCGACAAGCAGGAAGTAGCGACAGGGAAGGATCATGATGAATGTCTTTGGACTTCATCAAGATTAGAAAAGTCAAACCTCTAGCTACACTTGTGATCGACAAGTAGGAAGTAGCAACATGGAAGGATCTTGATGAATGTCTTCAGACTTCATTAAGGTTATAAAAGTTAAACCTCTGGCTATACCTACAATCAACAAGTAGGAAGTAACAACAGGGAATGATCTTAATGTCTTCAAACTTCAACAATAGGTCTCATTTGGTTAAAGATTGTCGAAAATAGGAACATCTGACCAGCTTCTATTGTATTTTGTCGCATTTATCATATCATACATGTCATGATCTTTTCAAGTTTTAAGACTATTCACATTGATTTTGCATATATTTTATCTTTTTTGCTTTACGCACCTACACCCTTATGCTAAAGACTTCTCATGTCTCTTGGCGGGGTCTAGTGCAAGAACAACATGCACACAAGTAAATTAGAACTACATGATAATGATCATTTTTAAGTAATTATTGGGATGATCCTTTTCAAAAATTCACAATTTACACATCAAAGACAAACACATCCTTACACACTTCCTTTTCAAAATAACCATTTTTTGTCACAAAGCAAACTTTTTTTTAAAGACTCATGAATTACTTAGAAATGATCATTATTCTCTAACGAACGCCAAAATTAGTCAGTGCTTTCTAATCTTTACCACCCATTGACAAGCAATGTGCGGCAAAGAGGGGCATCTGTAAGCACCTAATTTTAGCACAATCCCAAATTCTCGGCGTTTCTCTTCAAGTCAGCAGATGGGCAGAACAATCCCTAGCCTTTCTTCATAATTCAGCTAATTCCGATCAATGAAGTCCATTCAATGCCCCTTTTATCGTCTTATTATTATTTTTTATTATTTTTTTATTTTTTATGGGGACGCAGAGGGACATATTGTAGCTCCCCTCTATTTATTTCACTTATTATCATTTTTATTTTATTTGTTATTATTATTATTATCATTATCTTATTATTTTTGTTATTCTATTTTAGTTATAATTTTATTCTTTATTTATTTTATTTTATTTTCTCTCTCTTTTTCTTTCTTTCCTTCTTTTTCTTTTCTTTTCTTTTCCCTCTTTCTTTCTTTCTTTTTCTTTTTTTCTTTTTTCTTCCTTTCCTTTTCGGTTTTCTTCTTAGTTGCCCCCAGCACAGGAGACTAGGTACCCCCTCCCCCTCTCTTCTCTTTCTCTCCCCGATTCTCTCCTCTCTCTCGCCGACGCCCCATCCCCTCTCTCCCTTTACCCTACTCTCTCTTCCCCTCTCTTCTCTAATCTCACTCTATCTCCCCTCTTCCGCCCCCATCTCTCTCTCTCTCTCCCAATCCTTCTCTCATCGTCTCTCGCCCTCACAGCTCTCTCTCCCACACCCTCCCCTCTCTCCCCTCCGTTCCCCATGCCCTGCCAAACCCTTTCCACCATGTCCCTGCAACTCCCACGCCCCACTCCCTCTCTCCCCTACACACTCTCTCTCTTGCCCGCCCTCTGCTTACACAATCCCTCTCTTTCTCTGTTTTCTTACTCTCTCACGTTATCCCTCTCTCCCTTCCTCTATTCCGCCCCCTTCTTGCAGAGTTTTCCCCCTCCCTAACCTAGGGCAGTACCTGTGGCACCTGTGATCCTAAATTTCCCTGGGCACGTAACCCACACGCCTGCCAAACCCTCATCCCCTCTCCTATCTCCATACCCTGCAACATGCGAAACCCTCTCCCATTCTTCCTCCTTGCGTGTAAACCGCCCCTGTAACCCATGCTTCTGTGACCCATACCTCCCTATACTCTAACAGAACACCCGCAGTCCATTTTCTTCCATAAAATCCGTCCACAATGACGGTTAGAGGAAGAAGAAATTTTTTTGCCTTTGGAGAAGAAATTTTTTTCCCTTTGAGGAAGGAAATTTTTTTTTTTGCCTTTGGAGAAAAAGCCCTGATTCTGGTGCCTCCCTTCTTGGCTTCCTCCCGACCAGTGAGGAATCCCTTTGATCCTCTTCTCAAAACCATAGACCTTAGAGTGGGGTGGGCTGGACCTTTTCTGGAGCTTAGCTAGACCAACACCCTTCCAAAACCTGTACCCCCTCATAACTCAGCGACAACTCCTTCGTTTCAAACTTTCTCAAACCCCTACTCTTCCGCAGCTAATCCTTGAAATCACAAACATCTCACTTTTTCCAGTCTTTGCCTTGGTTGGTTGCTAAAAAACACAAGGATTTAGCTTCATACACCGTGTGCTACAAGGGGCTAGGTATATCTCTTCCCCTTAAAAAATTTAGGTATTTATCATTTTTTATCAATTTTGTTTGTTTTGTTTTGATTTTG
>JAOXJP010083533.1:0-28916 GCA_025762735.1 Platanus orientalis | reverse complement strand
ATAATCAGATCTCTCCACACATTCCAATGTGTCTGACATCCTACTATGTTACCTGAGGATCACCTATCTCATCTCATAAGATCAAATAATTACCCATATAAATAAAAAAAATTCATGTGATGATAGAATATTAAGTTATAATTAATTAAATAATTAATTAATCATGCTTATATTTTATGTGCATGGCTTTGTCAAGACACATATTTCCAACAGACCCCACTCCTTACACACATATGCTGACATTGAGGAGGATCAGCATGTGTGATTGATCATGAGGCATGATTGATTACAAACCCCATGATCGATCATAAGGGTAGTTTCATCCAAAAATTCACATACGAATTCAAACCCTCATTAAAACCTAAACCGCATTTTTTCAGGTTCATTCACCTGCAAAATGAAGTGATTGAGCTTCCCTCTTATTCATTTGGGTTCCAAATCTCTCTCCCTCTCTCCCAGACGCTTAGATTTCTCCTCCATCCCTATAAATTGGGATCCTTGCCTACATTTCTCTCATTCAAGTTAAAATGGTCTAGAAGAAGCTTGCTACATGGGCGTCCAAGTCTTCGAAGGGTGGTGCATCCTAGGCAACCCCTCCTCCTGCTACAGATAGAGGTAAAAGACCCATGGGGGAAGGTTCTCAAGGGCAGAAGAGAACCAAAGGGCATAAGGAAGGTGGTCTCTCTCTCTTCTAAGATAAGAAAGCTCTCAAATCCTTCGAGAAGATCTTCTCAAAGTGTCAATTTATCATTGAGCACAACATGGACATTGAGGTGCTTCACACCATGGAGATGTATGAGCAGATGAGGGCTCGTGGGTGGCTTCCCTATTTCAACCTCCAAGGACCCATCCAAGATGAACAAGTACGAATTTTCTATTCCAACGTGTTTGGGGAGAACAACTGGGATAATTCTTTCTACTTCATTGCGTACGGATGTCTAATTTTTGTGAATCCCAACTACCTGGCTAAGCTTCTCCAGATCCCCCGAGAAGTAGATGGGGTAAAGTTTTCCATCAAGAAGCTCACTCCGAGAGAAAAATGAGATCTGACAGACCGCTTATGCACACAGTTTATCAGTTGGGGCACAAAGCTCCCCTGCAAGTTTTGCAAGCCCAAAGTGAAGTTCCTTGGACAGGTATTCTCCTACAACCTCATCCCAACGACCCGTGAAACAATCTCACTCTCCAAACAGCCTACCTTATAGACAACATCCTTAAGGGGGCCAAGGTTAATCTCCCCTCAATCATCTATTATGTGATTCTCAAGACTGCTAGAGTAATCAATCCTTGTGGTACACAAGGTGCCCTTTCGTATCCCTGTCCTCATCACCAAGATTCTTGTGGTACACAAGGTGCCCTTTCGTGTTCCTGCCCCATTAAAGCATCCCAATCCTCCCTTCACCATTGGGAGTCTAAGTAGAATGAATCTTATGGATGATGTCATCAACCCTAAGAAGAAAGGGGTCAAGTTTAGCCCGGACAAGGATGCATTGGCCTCTACCAAGGCAACATTGATGTCCCTAATGTACACAATACTCAAGAAGCTCTCTAGTGTTGTTCACAACCAAAAGAGGAACATCGTCAACCTAAAGTTGGTAGCAGCCGGGGATTCTACTCTAGAGAACCCATTAGTTCTTGAATCAGCCAATGACAACACTATTGATTATCTTGATGAGGAGTTCATTGATGCGACCAATGAGGATGGTGTAGCCCAGGGAGAGGGTGATGAAGGTGGAGGTGACGATTCTGTTGGTGATCACACAGGGTGGGTGATTGAGATGATAAGGAGGAATATGTTGAGAGAGTTGAGCCTTAGGGCTCAAAGTATGAGGTGGGAGATGATTAGCATCCCTTTATTCTATTTTGTGGTGCTTGTTTCAGGCCACAATGGTCATATTTTTTATCTACTCAAATAATTTTTTTTGTTGACTATATGTATTGGTCGTGGGCCATTTGACTTTAAACTTGCTAATCTCTAAATGTACTTACTTGACTCATGAATAGAATGACCTTTTGTTCTTGTCTAGCCTTAATGTTGTTTCTTTTACTTCTTATGGTATGATTTTTGTTAGACTTTGCCAATTTCATGGGAAAAAAGGGGGAGAAAAATTGCACAGGCATTGGCCATATAAGGGAGAGGGAGTAGTATGCTCTATAGAGTGTGGGGGAGTATGGCTTTCCATGCGGGGAAAGCATGTAAGGTTTTATACTTATGGAGGAGAAAGTATAGAGAGTGTTACTTTTGTGAAATTATACACTCAAGAACTTGTATGCATTATGGTGGAGCATACAAATATACAAATATAGGGGAATATACACATTACCAATCTTTAAGTTAAAACTGTTACCTATTGTTAATCTTGAATCCAAAATGAACACATTTATTTGCATTGGCTTTCACGTTGGCTCATATGCACACTTTTACATGTTTTAAGAACATATGCTTCACATATGGCTTGAGGAAGGTATGTGTGTAAGTGTTGATGAGCAGGTCAAGATACCCAAAATTTTGAATGTAATTTTATTTTTTATATGTATCTTGTATTGGAGATGATTGACATGTATTTCAGGGGATTGGGATGTGGGGATAAGGAATTTGACCTAATGATGTATTTTGGGGGAATGGGCAAGTGTGCCTAGTGGCAATAGCCAAGGATAGGTTTTTTCCATAGAATTGACAAAGGGGGAGATTGTTGATGCAAGAGCATCATTTGTCAAATCCATGGGCAAAGGTGTGAAAAAAGCTTCAACAATCAAGCCTTGAAGACCAAGAATCAAGCCAGGCTCCAACACCCAAGAAGGTAAAGGCATGCATGCAGCTTCATAGGGTTCATGTAGCATGACCCAAGGTGTGTCCCCACACATGGTTGACACCCCAAATTGATCCTTAGTGGATATGGACCCCCCAAGACTTACATAGCAGTGAAGATACAAGACTCACTGTTTATGATTGATCACAAAACCCATGATCGATCACAAAAGTGCAGTATGGAGAATTCACTATTTATGAGCAATCACAAAGCCCATGATAGATCATAAATAGGGTTTTTGTCCTCCCGAGGACTAGGCCCCTTCTCCATGATCGATCACAACATGAGTCCTAAAAGCCCCGTGATTGATCACAAAGTCCATAATCGATCATGGTTTAGTTGTGACTTAAAGGTGGGATCACGTCACTCGACACCCCCGAGCATGTTTTGGAGGTCTAGAAAAATGACCCCATGATCGATTAAGCTTGCAGATTTTAAGAGTCTCCAAAACTCTCAAAAAAATTGTTTGTTTCTTTTGTCTGTTTCAAAAGATTCAATTCCAAGGATTATGAACCATTTTTGACCTTTATAAAAGGAAATGTTTCCCATTAGGGCAAGATAATCTTCAATCATTCAAGATAGTGTTATTTGTTTTACTAAAAAGAGCCTCCAAGGGTGAGAAACCCTATTCCTCCATTGTTTAAGCTCCAAGCTTGAAAGTTATTTTAGAAAATATCTCTCGGTTCCCTCTCAGCTCAAGTTAGCTAACATCTACTTGAGAGGTGTGGTTTGGGTTATCCCTTGAGAAAACCCCTTTTTGGTTGGCCTAGCTCAAGAAGCTTTAGAGCCATAGCTTGAAGAAGAAGTGGGTGTATAAGGCAAATAAGCTCAACAAGTAGTACTCACACATGTGGTAAGAACAACAACATCAACCATCCTAGTGGTAATACTTGCTATTCATTTGCATATTCATTCATCCACTATAGCTTTGCTTCCGTCAGAGACACCAGAAGCTTTACTACCTCCGCTAAAGACACTAGAAGTAGTGCACACTCGTCGGAGACACCGAGTGTTGTTGTGTAGCCTGCTTGTGAGCAAGTAGTTAGGTTTTGTATGTTGACCTAAGTTATATTTGAGAATATAAATGAAATATACCTAAGGTTATAGTGAGATTTAGAAGAGTAAACCTAGGCCTTAGTGCCGAACCACTATAAATCTTGTGTTATGGATTGAGTGTGTGATTGTTTATCTCTCTTTATTTGTGCTCATATCATTTATTACTTGCTACATGTTTGTTTAAATACTTGAGTATGCACCTTGTTGCACACACACTTAAGAAGATTAAAATCAATTCCAACATTGTCAAGAAAGGGTAGAATAAGTTTGATATCCTATTCAGCCACCCTCTATGATAACTTTAGAGACATTTTAGACTTTTCGGCCATGACTTTGCTAAGTCGTGCCTTCTTTTGCTATCGAGTTTCCAGTGGAGCTATTGTAGATTACTTAAATTGATTGAAAGGAGATGGCTTATTATTATCTTTAAAGGTTTCATTCTTTGAATTTGTTCATTTTTCATTTTTAATAACCAAAACATTTAACAAGTGTATAAGTTATACAAGTGAATTCAGGTTTATTTGTTGTTTAGAAACAAAACTTTGTACATATGTATATTAGAAATGGTTACAAAAAGGGCGTACTTGACCCATTACATCATAATAGAAGAACAAAAGATAATCCAAATATCAGACACCATAGGTGGTGGTGGCAAAAGTGGCATTGGCTCATATCCCAAAGAAAAAAAGTTGTTTTCTTAGCTCGAGCACCTAGGACTGCATCCACTGATCTTGTATGAAGGCCATGTTATTGCTATGTCTCATTTTGTTTCCCAAATCATTAAGCTCTCTCTTCAAGGAATGGATGAGCTCGGACTGTGTTTCATTCCAATCCTTAGTGCAATCCCGCAAGATCTCGGCCTCGGCACAAAGATGTGAATTGGCTTCCAAATTGGTCTTGGTCTAGGAATGTTGGTCATGCTCATCAGCTAAGTCTTGTTGAGCTTGCTAATACTTTCGCAAAGTATGATTAGGCTCTGAACATGATGTGGATGGTGATTCAATGCACAACCTCTTATTTGAAGAGGTAGAAGCAACAAGTGTGTTGGGTTGTGTGGGAAGCTCGCGGTGAAGCCACTATTCGTAAGAGGGTGACATTTCCTGAGCTTTTTGCAAAGATGAGTGGCTGGTGCCAAGTAACTTAGGATGTGAATCATCCCATAAAATGGTCAAGCAAGACCGAATGAAATTAGATGTCTGATGGTTTAGCTTATGTATATCTCCAAAGATTGTAGGAAAGTCAAAGAGATCTTGTATGAGGGCGAATTGTCAAAGGACACGTATAGGTACATAAGGAGTGCTCTAAAATACCTTTGTAATGACCATATAAGTGCAACCCTTGGTAAACATATGTAGATAGAGCATCTTATGCCACTTACTCACCAAGTGACATGTTCAGGAAACACACTAAAAAGTAGACTTTGATAGTCGGATGTCGTGGCCTTGACTGAAAGAGATCGAGTGTTGACATGCGCTTATGCGGGAGTCAAATGGCAAGATATGTAAGTAGGAAAGGATGAAAAAGTAGTCACATCTTCATGTAGCCAAGCCTGTAGGAAAGTCGAGCAACCATATAATCGACCTCGTCGATGTTGGGCACAAGGTGATAGACTAGCCATGGTCTCATATTTGATCATGTGATAGACTAGTAATTGATATGGTGACGGTTGTGAGATAACAGGAGTTGCCCCAGGGAAACTAGTGTGAAATCTCTGAACTTGGTCAAATCTGCAAAGTCACTAACCTTTTTCCAACTTATTTCCAACAAGAGGTCGAAAGGACAATGTATATATATCCCCTCAAGCTTCTTCAGGCAAGGAAGCTTTGGAGATGCCTAGTGTGTAAAAGTCTTTGAAGTAGCTATGCTTATGGATCGGGAGCACCGCATCGATACTAAGACAATGTTTTCAATCCAAGGATTCTAGCTCCTCAATGGTAGGTGTGAGCTCTTGTTCTCTGAGGTGGAAAACCATGGATGAAGGGTTCTAAAATAAAATGGCTTCCTTTAATAGTGGTCAATCCAAATTGATTTGTGCCAAGGTCAAAGTGGCTCTGAGCCGGCTTTGGTCTACCCAAATTTTCTGCTCTTCGGGAGGAAGAGCAATAAGGGTATTTGTAAAATTTGTGGAAGTCGTGGAGTAAGGCTTTAGACATACAAGTCTCTAATCCATGCCTATTGAAACAAACATGAACAAGGGGTCGAAAATGACAATTTATAGTTGAAAATAAAATACTACAGAATTTAAGCTTAACGCCTGAATTTTGCTTCAACGCCTTAATTTAATTGAATTAAAATTCAGGTGTTGAGAGCATGATTAAGCATTGGAAGTAGTTACAGGTTTTAAATGGCCCACGAACACAACTCTTGGCATTTTTCTTGTCATTTTCGAATAGAACAATTACAAAATGAGAGAGAAGACATTTAGAACTTCCCTTTCATTTTCTAAACCTCATTCTAGAGGAAAAACCATCATCGAAGATGCGTCAAGGCGGGTAATTGCGATAATTCCCTCTCCTCTCTTCGCAAGAAACATGGCTATGGAAGAATAGTGGATATTGTGAGTTTTTTATTTAAATTCTAAGTCATTATGCATTTCTTCAGATTTTTAGCTAGTTTTTTAAAGATTTTTTGAAGTTTTTTAGAGTTTCTTTACATCTTTGAAAGTTTCTTTAAAACTTATGAAATGTGGATGTTTGATGGTTTTAAACAAATGATTTTTTTTGTTAATTTGTATTAAAAAAACAAGTTGGAATAGTTTTTAGATAGTTTAAAAAGTTTTTTGAAGAATTTTGGCTGTCTTAATGCCTAAAAATCATGGCCCTAAATTATAGGCATTGGGACAAAGATTAGGCATTAAAAAAAAATCAGGCGTTAGCCCAAAAATTCATGCATTGGCCAAAATGCAGGCATTAAGCCTGAGACTAAAATTTGAAATTTTTATTTTTTGTTTGTCTTTTCATTTTACCTTGTTTTAATATGTTCGTTGTTTGTTATATGTGCAGGTTAAGGGTGGTATTGAGAGACATGAGTTTTGGTCCAGGGTCCAAACACTTTCGAATCATATGTGCAAGAAGGTCCAGGACAAGGTATGGCATTAGGCTTTAGGCCATTTCTTAGTCTACCCTCGCTGAAAGTGGATAAAGGGTTACTGATGGCCTTGGCGAAGAGAGGTCCCCCGTGACTCGCATATTCCACCTACCCATGGGGGAGATAGGGATGTCCTCTATAGACTTTTTTATGATGACAAGGCTATCCATGGATGGCATACCTCCTCCTACAGTTGACGAGACCACCCCACAACCATAAAAGATTGTTTGGGGCCACAGCCAGTTGAGTATTACAAGGGCACCAAGGGTGTCCTTGCATCATGGTTCAAGAAGAACTATGTGTGGGCGATGGATGAGAGCATCAATGCCGAGGTGGACTATACAGTGAGGACCTTCATTCTCTATATGTTGACCCGCTCTGTCTTCTATAGGAAGAGCGACTGGGTGTACTTCTATTTCCTGGTTGCTCTAAAGGACTTAACCATGGTGAGGTCTTACAGTCGGGGTATATCCGCCCTTGGGTAGATGTACGCCAATATGAGTGAGGTGGCAGTAGGGAAAGGTCTGCACTGGGAGGTGAGTTAGTTATTATTTAACATATTGTTTATTTTCTTTTAAGATTATTTGTTATTACATTGCTTGATACTTTATTCCATTTTCGCAGGTCTGGTGTTATGAGCACTTCCCACCACTGGCCCCTACTTGGAAGGGTCTGGAGGAGTTCCCCTTTCCATGCATGGAGAGGTGGGCTATTTCAAAGATGTGCAAACCCACCTTAGTCTTTAGTTGAGAGTTGGACCTATTGACTGCCTCTCAAGTAAGTAAAGGTTTACAATTTTCATTTGATTGGTTATTATTTTTAAAAACATTGATTCTAACCCCTATGTGGTTCTATGTAGGTTAATCGACGTCCTTGGGCTTGATGGGCCCTTGAGGGAGATGCAGCATTTGGCTAGTCTGTGGCATGGACTTGGTCTCGCCAGAGGGTGGTTCTCATCTCCATGGGTGAGATCACCTGGTACCTCAGAGAGAGGTGTTGGTGGCAGGTGGGTGAGGGCATAGATGACTTCATGGTGCCACACCCTCCCCCTCAGGTGATTGAGACAGAGGGCGAGGTAGGGAAAGGGGAGGTAGGCATCGATGTCTTCACCTTCCTTGAGTGGGACAAGAACTATGCAGAGTGGTGGGCCACTCAGTCATGCATCCCTTTGAGCGATCCCATTGAACCTCAAGTAAACCTTTTCTTTTATTTTTCAAAACTTTTCCTTTTTTTAAATTTATTTTTACTCGTCTTTATTATCTTAATGTGTCATGTGGCAGAAGAAAGAGGGTAGCACGTGGATGAGCCCGAAGGAGGATTTGGGCCTGCACCCCTGACTAGGAAAGGAAGGAAGAGGAACGCTCCTGTTGTTGAGCCTGATCTGATAGGCATGATGCCCAAGGTGGTGGTGGTGACTAGCCGCAAAGGAGGACAGGTTGAGATGCCTCTGCCTGAGGCTGAGGTTCTAGAGGGGTGGGTCCCTCCATAGACCGCGACCCAGGTATAATCTAACCTTGTTCATTTCAGTCTATTTTAGCAAATGTAATTTTTAGAGATCAATGAATCATTCAATTTTTTAAGTTTCATGGGAGGTCTACATAGCCACCTTTTAGAGGTTGGCGAGGTGCTTCGCCTTGGTGAGGCAGGCACACGAAGGCCATCACGCCGAGGTCTCTGCCCTAAAGGAAGGGCACAAGAAAGAGATTGAAGAGGTAACAATTTATTTACTTAGTTTTAAAAAAATTATTTGAATTTTCTAACAATCTATTTTTGAACTCTTTTGCAGTTATTGAAGCAAATCCCCATTCCTGGGGAAGATGACTTTAACTAAGGAGATGACGAGGAGAGGTCCCTCATGCAAACTGGGCTCAAGGCTACAGAGTCTATGGGCCTTGGAGGTGGAGGAGCTATAGATGTGCCACCTCCACAGACAGGAGACAGAGCAAACCTTACAAGGAAGGGCAAAGAGCCCATGGTTCATGGTAGTGATGCCACCCGCTTTGGAGGGGGAAGACCTATATGAGGGTGAAGCAGGGAGCGAGGAGATAGAAGGTTAAGGAAAGGAGGGCTGATTTGGAGGCCAATCCTCTTGTGGAAGATGATGAGGATTGATTAGTAACGTACTCCTTTTTTAATAAAAAAAAAAGTTTGTAAAAGACTTTATGTTTTTATTTTTTGAAAAACTTGATGTAATTGTAGATGTTGGATGGAATGGTATGATTTTATTTCATTTTGTGGAATGTCTAAGTGATCTACACATTCACATTTACATATACTAAATAAATGAGGTAAGAGTTATTCAAAATTAGACAAGAATGTAAAATATGACCTAAGTTATCTAAGAAAATAGGTTTTGTAAAAACTGATAAATGGGCATGAATTCCTAATTCCTTTTAGTCAAGGCATGCAAGCATATAATAAAAAAATTCGGCAATCAATTCCTAAAGCTAGACCTCAAAGTTATTGATTGTAACCTTAGTGACTCTAACCTGAAAATGACTACATATGCATGTTTCTTTGAGAGATTTTATAAGCCAAGCGTGTCAGTGTAAACACCTCCCTGAAAAAGATCGGATCATCGAATGATGACTAGTTTAGGTAACTCGACCTGACCACATTGACGTAGCAGCCACATCACTAGCATTGTTCCCATCCTAAGTGTGATCCAACGTTAGTCCATTGATGGGTAATGACCTAGATAAGGTTCCATGATATTGATGTATTAATGCAATGTCGTATCCTTGGACTCATTTTGTATAGAAAATAAATCAAAAATGTATTCATATAAGTTGTGTAAAGGGGAATTTAATCCTACTAACTAATTCAAATTGCCTTAAATCTAAAGTGTGCATGCTTTCTAACCTAAGCATATAAGTTTGAATCAATGTTAAAGATGGAGTTTATCTTAACTAACTAATGGAGTAACCTAGATCTAATTGATAAGCAATGTAGACATGTGAAGAAAAGTTTATAAACAAATGGAAAGCATCTACTTATGATAATTTAAAGCATGTATATGTTAAATAACAAATTTTCCCCAGTGGAGGTGCCATCTTATGGATATCGGGGTTCGAAGGTGCCCTAAGTTCTGAGCCACATTGGTTTGAACGTGCAAGGGTTGTTAACCATAGTGTTAGGCTTTGTTCGGAGTCGCCACCAACTCATGATCAATCGATGGAGTTGGACATAGGTTCTCCTTTTTGGGGAAAGAGGAGAAGTCTAGACCCGAAGGTCTAAGGGTTTACCTCCTAAGACTGGTCTACATTCCTACGATAAAGGGTAAGTTGTTTAGTTGCATTTAGGGAAGGTGTTAGGCACCACAAATACCCACCTTATAAAGGTGATTTCTCGTATTTATACATGTTTTAAACTATCCTAAGGTCCATGATTGTGAAATAGGAAAAATGTAGATTTTTGTATTTTTCACAAGCTTAACGCCTAATTGTGTTCCCAACGCCTAAATTTTCAACGCTTGAATTTAATTCAATGTGAAATTCAGGCGTTGGTTTCTAGAAAATCGAGAAACCTAGCTTCTTTAATTTTGGTTTTATTCCTAGGGAGGTCCACAAATTTGTGACTTTTAGAGAGATGGTGGACCCCTCTAAAGTCCTCATATATTTGTCTCAGGGTTAGAACAAACCCTAATACAAGATATGGAATAAAAAGTGAGAATTTCATTTTCTATGTCTTAGGCCTTATGCCTAAATTTTGTTTTGACGCATGTTTATTCAATGCCTAAATTTAATTAAGGGTGAAATCCAGGCATTAGTTGTTGGTTAGACCAATAACTAACCCTATTTTCTTAATGTGCTTCTGGGGGTCCCAATGTTGTGGGACCCTTGTAGAAGGGTAGACAATGTCCCCTGAGATCAAAGGGTCCAATCTCAGAAGTTAGAAATTCTGTAAACACAAAATTCTGCTCAAAAAGGAATGACAGATTAGTCATTTAACACAGGCTTAACGCATGAATTTATGCATAACACCTGAATTTCCAACGCCTGAATTTAATTCAAGGGAGATTTAGGTGTTAGTTGCTGAAAGACAACAACTAACCTCGGGTTTTGGAACCTTTGTGTGGGTCCTAAGAATGTGAAAAATTCTAGACAGGGGTGGGTCTCTTATGTGGTCCATGGTTTGTACCCTAGACCCATAACAATAAGCAAAATGTTTTAGAAAAAAACAATTTTTAATCATAGGCCTAACGCATGAAATCCATCCCAACACTTGAAATAAAATTTAAGCATTGGGGAAAGAAATTAAGGCCCACAAAGGTGCTTGAGCACAGGACTAGATCCAAGAGGGTTATTCTAGCATGTGGACATGTTAGGAAAGAATCAAGGTTCACTGGGGTGGCTCCTAGATCCCAATGCCTAATTATTCCGTTAGTGTTTGTTTGTTTAATGCCTGAATTTTATTTGGTAAAATTCAAGCGTAAGCTGTTGGGAGAAAATCCACCAGCTAAACTTTTTATGTTTGGGCCCCTTAGGGGTTTAAAAAAATTATATAATTTTTATCAGAGGTAATCATAAACTAGAGGAACAACATATAAAAATTTCAGCCATAGATCATGTCTATGAAATCCAAATAAAATATACAACATGCTTGAACATAAAAGCATAAAAGACAGATTTTTTAGGTTAGTTTTGGAGGACCAACTCAAGGCCTAAACATACTGGAAAAATTATAAAATTTTTACCATAGGTTGTCCTCCCTCTTAGGAGCTTACCATAAAAATTTGAGCCCATTTAGATAAGTACAAAAATCACAAAAACATTGGACAGCATGCTAAGGTAAAAAATAACAAGTAGTGGAGACAAATTTGTATCCACTGTGTAACCTGAATTGAAAGCAATAAATGGATAAAATTTGAGCAGCATAACAGTATGCAAAATGAACATTTGAACTAAAAAAAGACCTATCTATGGTGGGTTAAGCTCTTATCTTGCTTGGCTAAGGGTTGGGACTTAATCCTTCAAGTTTTTCCTCTTCTTCTTCTTCCTCTCTCTCTCTCTCTCTCTCTCTCAAAGTGTCAGCCCCTAAGGGCACGAATTTGGGGCTATTTATAGCCAAAATGTGTTTGAGGGGATGGCTAGGATTGAATTTTGGGTTCATGAGGTGGAGGGCCAAAATAAAAAAGCAAGGTTTCGTTAGGTGGAGGGTTAGGATTGAAAGTGACTTTGTGAGGTGGAGGGCTAAGATTAACAACAACTTTGTGAGGTGGAGGGTCAATATTGAACCTTGGGTTTGGCAAAATCAAGGGCTAAGGATTATCCATATCCTCTACATGGAGGCTTGTGATTGGTTGGCAGCATCCTAGGGTGGAGGGTTAAGGAGCTAGATATAGGGTTTAGATGAGAGGGGATTCTAATCCTAAGGTGGGGTACACATGGGTGCATGGGATCAAGGGTGAGAGATGATGTTTATCCACAACATGGAAGCTTGTGATTGGTTGGAAGCATCCAAGGGTGAGGAGAGGGGTGCTTAGTCAAGGGCTAGATTGCAAAGCATGGATAATTGAAATTGATCTTTAAGGGGGGTACATGGGGTGCACCAAAGGGATCCTAATCTAATGGTGGGAGCTTAAAGAATTAAGTGTGAATGCATTAATGAGGATGAATGAGCTACAATCCAAAAAGGATGAGCTCATGCAATAATTTCATGGAAAATGACCCAATTGCTTGGCTAGATTGCTATTTTGGGTTCCCATGCTCAGAAACATGCAAACTTAATGTTTATTTACGAAGTCCTGGACATTCTAGTTGTAATGAATCAGTTGAAAGTGAATTACGATAATGGTAGATGGGTAAAATAGAGAAAATGGGTCTAACCTTACCAAATTTCGAGTCTGAGAGAGTTCCCAGGGTTTCACTGAGTGTCAAATACAAACAAGCTGAGTTTTGTTCTGGGTTGGAAAAAAGTGATGAATAAGCTTGTAGAAGATGTCAAGATAGTTGAGGGAGATGAGCTTTTGAAGGTCTCAAAGTTGCCGAGAGATGACCCCTGACAGGCTAAGATTTGGTCATCTGGTGAATTCTCGGGACTCGTTCGAGTACCTAACACTTGGCCCCAAAATTACTGTTCATTTTAGAGTAATTAAGGGAATCTGAGTAGGTAAGTCTCATGAATGCTCGTGTTCCTTGGAGGGGTTTTTAAAGGCCTCGTGAATTTGGAGAGATGGGCACCAACTAATCAGAATTTGGATGTCCGGGGAACATTCTAGCTCCATATATGTGAAATGTAGCCAGAACTATCTTTTGACCATTTGGGGAAGATTTGAGATTTTGAAGAGGTTCAAGATTTCAAATTTATTTTCTCTGAACTGAAGACTTGAAAGTAATCAAAAATTGAGAGATGGTCATCTACCTTTCTAAATTCAAAAGTTGGATGAATCTTTGAGACCTTTTTAAAGGTCTTTTTTCGGTTAGGGGTTACTAAAGGTTGAGAAATTGGTTGTTACCAGTCTCGAAGATGTATAGATCTGACATGATACCATTTACGTAATGGATGAAGCTTCAGGGATCCTTTGAAGGCCTAAGGTAAATTCTAAAGGCAAAAAGGTGAAATGGTAATTTTTTTCCTATAAAGGAAAAAATGGTAAAAATGATAATTCTTCGCCTATGATGCTTCATAGCGAGAAGGCTTAAGGAGGCAAGAGAATTTGGATGACATGTGTGCCAATAGCAATTTTGGGCCTTTGAAGGCAAAAGGGTAAAATTATATTTTTTTTGCCTATGATGTTTCATTGAGGGAAGGCTTATGGAGACTAGAGAAATTGAAGGTAACATGATTAGAGATCTTAAATGTGGATCCTCAAAGTCTCATTGATGTTTTTTAAAGGGTTGGGTTTTGGCCTAAAATTGTGTACTTGGGTTGATAAATGGTATAATGTGGATGATAATTTGTGATCGAAATATCTAAGAAGACTTCTCAGGGAATGCTTAACCTCCTAGAGTCTAGACTTGCTCTCCCTAAACCAAAGGTGCTTAAGGTCTTGATGCTTAAGTTCTACTTTACTACTCTTCATTCCATTAGATGACCCGAGTCCAAATTTGGGTGCTGACAAACCCTCTAACAGACAAGTCCATTTACAAACCCAGCATAGCCCAACTACTTATATTCTCACAAATCCAAGCTATGTTTTTTTTGCCAAGTGACCCTCTTTCGCAAAACCTCCCAAAAATTGGATTGTTACTTCGTCAGATCCTGTGTTTTCGATATTCCAATACCCAAAGTATTCTATGACCCAGAAAAATCCCACTTGGGACTCAGCAAAGACCTGTCCCAAACCCGCTGAGAATTTAGCCTAGGACAAATAAGGGTTTTAGATACAAATTTTGACTCATGTGTCGGTTTTGTGAATAGTCTGAACTAGTATCTCACAAAATGTAAATGTTATCTTTTATATCAAGATCTTAAGAATAAATTTTATCATTTTACCCCTCCTATATGGGTCTGAGTAATTTCAGAGCCATTCAGACTCAGTTTTGACCTACCTGCACTCATCCAAATTCAATTCTGATAGTTGTGTTGCGACCAAAGCATCTGGGAGATGCGAAAAGCACATAAGTCTTGAAACTTTCTAAGCAATAAAACCCAAAAATCATACCTAGACAATAAAGGGGTCGATATCTGCAAGACCAGTGATATTTTTTTTGAAAAGCAATCATTACTTTTTTGATATTTTCAAAAAAGTAATCATTTCATTTCCAAAAAATCATAAAGGTGGCTTTGTCTTAAGACCTTACATTCGGCATCAATCCAAAGTATTCTTGATAAAGGGCTATGAGCTAATGATCTATCCCCCCTCCATTTTCCACCTCCTCATCCTAACCCTCCATTTTTCTAGCTCTTCACTTCAACCCTCCATTCAACCCCCTTGCCACATGGCACCCATCTGGACCCCCCTCACCTTGTAGCCAATGGGAGGAGGACCTCTAAGCCACCCCATATGTGGCTGAGAAGTCTCCACCCTACCCCATTCGAACTACCCTCATCCACCACATGTTTATGTGGGTCCCATTCCATCATGCCCATACATGCCAAACTATGGTCATACCCCCCATTTGGCCATGAAGAGAGAGGACCTCTTCTTGAGTAAAAAAAAAATTCTAAGAAAAAAAATATGGGAGAGAAAGAAAGAAAGAAAAGAGAGAAAGAAATAAGGGAAAGAAAGGAAGGAGAGAAAGAGAGAAAAAAGGAAAGAAAGAAGAAAAGGACAAAGGGAAGGGAAGCCATTACCTCCAGGTTAGTTTCCATCATTTTGTGATTAAGACCCCCTCCCCATGCTATAATTACTCAGCCCTCTGGACCCATTAAAGAATCCCTAAGGTGGGACATAGGGGAGGCAAGTTTGTCTCCCATCTTTGTCTTTTTCTGTACATTAAATGGTGTAGGAACCATAACTCCCCCTATGAGAGGAGTTAAGGTCTCAAATTTTTACTATAAGTCATAATCACAATGACTGATATGTCCGCAAAATTTCGTCCTCATTAGATGTTATTTAAACCCTTAAATGGACCCTAGTTGCTCAATATTTTGGAGTGTTTTTTACACTCCATAGTCTGAGCCAAGTGAGGTGTTCGAATTTTAATTGTCTTTGTATTTATGATTTTGCACTGTTTTTTTTCTTTATTTTATAGTTTAACTAATTTATATATTTTATTTTATTTTTGTATTTCATTTCATTTACATTTTGGCATTTTACTATAATTTTATTTGAATTTATTTTCTCTTTTTTTGTCTCTGTTCAGTTTCAGTTTCTATCACTTAATTTGTTTGCTAAATTACTCTCTATGTACTTATTGTTTTGCTTTCATTTTGTTACAGTAATCTTATGATATTGATAGAATACTTCACATAAAATTTGAGCTCAACCCCATGGCTATAGCCCCGGAATGGGTCCCACAATTCCTGTATTTTACAAGGGATTATGTGAAACTGTGGAGAAACCACACATTTTTGAAATTCAAAGTGGGGCCTACCCTTATCAAAAGAGGCTAATATTTTTCAAAGAGTCTTTTGGGATGTTAACCCAACTTCCTAAAAAATCGATTGGACCCCTCTTGATGGCCCAAAAGCATGAAAAACAGGTTGCCGAATTCTAGCCCAGAACCAGCACGCTTGGACTTTCACACCCGTAAAAATTCAGGCGTACCCTAAAGTTTAGGTGTATAGCCTGATATTAGGTGTACTAACCTGAATGCCTCAACCTTTTTGTCCATGTGTGTTCAGCGGTCCATAAGGACCCATAAATCCTTCAAAGACCCTCCAAGAGAAGTACCCAGATCTCTAACCCTATTGAAACAACCAATGAAGCCCATTTAGGGCAGTACGCCTGAATTCACATTACTATGGAAGTTCAAGCGTACACTAGATTTTATCCCTATCCATGTGCATCTAGTGGGTCTATAAGAGTTCCCAGGTCTTAAAAACCTCTCTAATGAAATCCCCAGACTTCTGATTCTTTTGAAATCCACAGTGGGTCCCTTTTTTGGACCATACGCCTGAACTTTCACTTCTATGAAAATTCAAGCATATATTTTAATATCAGGTGTACTCCTAAAGATTAAGCGTATAGTCTGGGTTAATTCTAATTTTACCTTTTTTTATAGCTAGAAGGTCCCCAACCCTCACACTTCCAAAACCATATAAAACCTCTGCTCTAACCTCTAGGACACCAATTTGGCCCCTGTGCACAAAAAGGGCCCACTATGAAACATTCTCTAGTTATACGCCTAAACTTTATTGTAGAATAAAATTCAGGCATATGACACAAGTTTAGGCATAATAATAGAGAAAGTTTAAAACCACATCTTTCTAGTTTCTTTTAATAATATTCAAACATTATTAGGTCAGAAGAGTCACCCTAAAAATGTAGGTAATTAGGGTGTCTAACACCTTCCCCAATTACAACCAAAAAACTTACCCTAAATCTTAGGAACCCTAGACCAGCAGTTTAAGAGTCATCCTAGGCCTATGGGTCTAGCCTAGGCTGCAAGGCTCGCACCCCTCCTTTCCTGGAGGAAAAGAGGCAAATGTCTAACTCCATCTATAAATATTTAGAGTTAGTGGCAACTTTAAACTAAAGCCATAGCATCCATCGGCCATGCCACATCCCGCAGAAGTGGGTGACTTGCGTTTTCGCGATGCCCATAATAACATATTATTATTTTTCATTCTTTATCAAATTAAATAACATCGATTGCCAATAGCATTCATAGTGGAAACTATAAGATAATATCCATAAACCTATGCAGTAGAAATACAAACATAAACATTTTAAACCCATGCAACCGAATATAACTAGTATTCTCTAAACATCCGTATCAAAAGCTACTAACTCCAATATAAATAGTATCATCAATAGGTCATCCAATTTGCCAACATAACATCTATCTCCTCAAAGTAGAAAAATACTAAACAAACAAATAGAATCATGTCTCAATAATCCCTGTCTTATACATGAATGTATTGAAATAAAACTAAACAGATAACAAAAAGAAGAGATTGTCCTCTTGTCCCAATGAGCCAACTCTGGGACCGAACCTACAAGAAAGCATGTACTACAAAGCGCCATCTGAAATGGTGTTAAAAACATGGATAAACTATAAAAGCTCCTGAGAGAACATACATAATGTCCAATGGAGTAAATCAAATATGCACGAGTATGACTCAATACCAAATTGGAACATGCATACCATATAAGAATTAAACTACCTATAACAATGATTAGATTCTAGTAAAGGTGTCAGAAGTACTAAAGGCAAATCAACAGAAGTCCTTAACTAAAACAGGTAAAGTGTAGCTCTTAAGGAAAGTGCAACATGCAATGCAAATTCTTACTACAAAATACCCATACATAATTAGGCCTTAACATCTCTTAAGTAAGCTGCCTTAGCTTAATAAATATCAAAACCAAATGCATGCTCATGGAAGCCTAATGCAACTCTCAAACTCACATAACCCATGAAAGGTTTCTAACAAAACACACCTCAGATTAAACTAACACAACCCATGTAGGGTTCCCAAACCAAATCTCATCAAAACACTCCAATGGCTTAGCTCACATAAGGACTTCAACAAATCTAAAATCATATAACCCATGTAGGGTCTCTAAAAAAACTAAAATTTCACATAACCCATATAGGGTCTCCGACAAAATTGAAATCTCATATGGAACTGGTGGGCATCTAATGTCGTCTTCACCTATTAATACGACCCGGTGATGGAGTACCAAAAAGGAGTCACTAGACTACTATAGCCCACAAAAATCCCCTAGGGCATCAAGGGTTAGCTCATAAAAATCTCTTAGGGCAACAAGGGTTAGATCATAAAAATCCCCCACGGCATCAAGGGTTGGTGGGAAACTAGTGCCATTTTCACCTATTAATGAGTCCCGATGATTAGGTTAATAGAACGCTATAGCCCGTAAAAATCCCCTAGGGCATTAAGGGATACCTCACAAAAATCCCCCAAGGCATCAAAGGCTAGCCCACAAAAATCCCGTAGGGCATTAAGGGTTAGTGGACAACTAGTGTCATTTTCACCTATTAATGAATCCTAGTGATTGGGTTAAAGCCAAATCTTTGAATACAAATAGTATTTTAAATCGATAAATATATAGAGTAATATGTAACTACAAAAGAATACAATGCAAGAGATGTCCATGTAGTAAAACTCATATGTGAGATCATATAAATCTCATGCTTAAAACCAAACAGAAAGTAATAATTTATACTTACACCAAAATCAAGTGTTCGGAATTTCTCTTCTAACTTTCTAAAACTAACAATAGTATAAAAGTCCAAAGGAAGACATGTGTATGCAATGCCACTAATATAGAGCTTATCGGACCAAGTGTAAGTGAATATAATCAAGTGGAAAACATAATAATAGCATTAGTGACAAACTAACATATGAAATATAATAAGAAACAAAGCTTAAAGCTAATCAAATTAAGAAGAGACTATCAACTAGCAATAATGATATGAATAGAAATCTCAAGTATAGGGAAATTAAGGCAAACATCAAACATACGAAGTAGAAATCATTTTTCTCTTTGAATTTCACAAGGATCCAACATTCTCACTTTCAAACATAGAGAAAAACTCAGGATTTCAATGAATCTATGATAGTGGTACAAGAGAATGAGTAACTCTTAGCTGAAACATGCTCAAATTGGAGTAGATTTATAAATAAAAATATAGAATCCAAATTTTCATGCAAATCAAAGTTTCAAATGCATAATGGAAGAAATCATTCTATGAAACATATAAAAATCATTAAACTTACATAACTCTTGCAAGAAGTATGAAAAACTGAAATCTCACAAAAAATGACAACAAAAAATGTAGGAAAATCCAAAAAAACAAAGGAGTAAAGTAATCAACTTGAAAACTCACTAATCCTCAATGGATCTAGTGTTTGGATGAAGAAAACTTACCAAACTTAAAAATTAAAAAATTAAAAAATGAATAAATTAAAATACCAGCCAAATGGAAGAATAATTATGAAGAAACAATGGAAGAAACAAAGGGAGTAGCACATCATGTATGAACATTTATAATTCTTAGTCTTCTTCCTTGTTCAAGCTCCAAAATTTTCAACCACCTCCTTCCCTTTTCCTCCATTCTCTATAAAATGATATAGATTGCCTATTAATTAGGTAGAACTAAAAGATCTAGAAAGAAAATGATATATCTTAGCAAGATTTTCAAAGTTAAGAGTGAAACTTATCAAATTGGAGAAAAACTCTCACACTTAGCTCCCAAATCTCCCAAACTTCTCGAAGTGTTTTTCTCTTTGTTCTAATGAGTATAAATGACTTAGATGAAGTATTAAAATGGTTTTAACTCTTACAAGATGAGATCTCACATATGTGAGGGTCAAATGGGTGAATACCACATTAAAAATGGTAAGTTTTATAAAATTTCAGACTTTTTAGCATTTTCCAGTTGTGGTTGATCAAGGGTCTTTCTAATCATAAGGGATGAAATTTTCATAAAGTTCAACACCGACCCTCTGCGAAAAAATGAGCATAACTCTTTATTTAAAACTTTGAATTGTGTATTGTTTAAGGCATTGGAAATTATACTTCTAGATATTTCCATTGATGTATGGTTTATACTCAAATTATCTCAGAATTAGTACAAGTTTACCCATAAATTTATCCTAATTACGCACTTGAAAAAACTTTGGAACTTGACAAGTTCATGATCCAACTTGGGTTCTAAAATTCTAACTCAGTCCAAATGGTCCCTAAACCGCTCTATGATCTGTCTAAAACCTGTGAATGCCAATTTTACCCTTACAGGAGTAAAATTATATTTTTACCCTTTAAGTGCAACGCAAGGTGTTACAATTAAAGCTTGTTGCCTTTATACCAAAAACCTCAATTCCATCATCTTTTCTTCATCCATCTTCATCGCCCAATTCTATAAACACCATCCTAAGTAGCCGGCCACCTCTACTCGAACTATCTTTGATTCTTTTGATAGCAAACCCTATTTGTTCATCTTAAGGACCCTAAACCTACACCATACCCATCGGCTTCACTAAAATCCCATATCCACTTTTGAATTTTGAACCTAACCATACTCATCTTGCTATCCAAAATTTCCAGCAATCCATATCTTTGCTAGCCATTCAATCTACTCCACACCATGTGGCTAACATAAAACCCATTTCCTAATTGTTTTTCATGTCCCAAACCCAAAACTCAATATTACCTATTTTTGTGGTTACCTTAATAATGGCCCCTTATCATTCTTTTACAGCCTAAAGTACACTCACACTTAGTTCTTCGATACGATAACCTTAGGAGTAATTATTTTCTTAAGATTTGAAGAAATCAATCAACCCACAATTTACTACATATTGTTGTGAGGAATAATCTGCACACAAGATGTTTGATAGAATACCTAAGTGCTTGTTGCATTGCAAATTACATGTATTGCTTACTATAGGTGATGGAATCTTCTTGAATTAAGCTACCTCATGTTGTTACTTGTTGTGGATTGATTGGAGTTTATTGTTTATTGATATAAGGCCGGTAACTTCAATTGCTTGCTTGTTGTATAAGATTCCATAGGTATACATGCACTTTCTTACTTTTTTCTACAAGCTTATCACCTTAAGATTCACCCTATTGCTATTTTTATGGGTTGTATTGCGTCAAAGGCACATCGTGTATCATAATACAAGTACTCACAAATTGTGAGATGCTTAATAATGCCATGTACTACACTAGGCCAGATATTGCCTTCGCAATAGGGATGCTGAGTAGATACACAAGTAATCTGGGTGGTGTACATTGGAGTGTATTGTTTACAATTCTAAGATACCTTAAAGGTACTATGGACTATGGAATCCACTATGGAAGATATTCTGCTATCGTTGAATGACAAAATGATGCTACTTGGAATTTGGATGTGGACAAGTCTAAATCATTGACGAGATGGATTTTCACTTTAAGAGGAGCAATTTCAAAAAAATCCAAAAGGAAAACTCGTCTAACTCATTCCTTTTTGGAATCGGAATTTGTTTTCCTCTTTTCCGTGGGAGATAAAACATAATAGTTAAGGAACATATTGGTAGACGTACCGATTTGGAGTAAGTCTATACTGATAATAACCATCTACTATGATAATTAAGTTGCAATGCTAAAACCAGACAACAATCATGTAAGGGGTTTAATCATTGACGACATTAAAGCCATACAATATGTGACGTTAAAAGACAATTTGGAAGACCCGTTATCAAAGGGCTTTGACAAAAAGTTAACCTTAGTACATCAAGGGGGAATGAGATTGCTAAGCCTGTAGGTTGTATTTGGTAGATACCTAACTTGTCTATTTGAAGTTCAATGGAAAACCAACATAGCTATTGCAGGTTCAATGGGAAAATGAACCACATATAAACCACTTATAGGTACAGCTTTTAATTAATGACATAATTGTCCATTTATGTGGTGATCCTACAAATATGTTTTTTTTGTAGATGACATGTGTGTTATTCTTACAAACAATAATACCTATGAAACGTGTGCTTGTTGTCGAAATATATTTCTTTGTGGATGATGAAGGATGAGAAATTAAGTTCTTTTAATGAGTTTTATAGACCCAAATTGGATTGGAGCATCCAATGCTCTTAATAGATACTCACCTTTCTAAGTGTGGGAGTTTGTCACTTCTTATGAGATCAAGACCGTCTCTAAAGCATTCAATAAATTGGAACAAAAGAACAGACCTTAAAAGTGTTTAGTTACGTGAATGCAAAATCTCTCTATGAAGACTGTGCGTGTGACAAGTTAATTTGTCAATGATATTAGTTTAATGTTTTGTCCACTATGTTTTAGACATATTTAACTTTTTTACATTAGAAAAAGGTTCTAGGGTGACTTCATCTTCTCTTATACGTAGGAACCTTGATCATTGTATCTTGGGAAGTACTATTGCGAAGGGTGAAATCTGTCTTAAAGACATAGTGTCAAACACTAGCCTTGATCAATATCAGATATGATTTTTGTCAATTCATGCAACCAAGTCAATCATTCTTTTCATTTTATTTTAAGTATTTTATTTATATAAAATAAATGCTTGTTGTTTACATAATAATTCATATCATTATATATATATATATATATATATATCTACCACGTGTTTGCTTACAAGAGGGTGATTTAGGGTTCTCAAGTAAAGGACAGGTATGCGAAACTGAAGCCGATATGATCATTAAAAAGATTTGGATTTGCAGGTTAGGTCAGTCATTACCACCCACATTCGGGTTACCAATTTGACCCGATCCATTTCCAACCCCGAGTCATGCTCTAACCTCTAAGCTTGTAAGTTGTAGCCATCAGCTTGTTCAACGGTGAAAACCCAAGAAAGGGATGGCGGTGATGTGATTGGTCATTGGTGGATCCACTGACATTATCTGTTTCAATAATCGAATTGCTCTCTACCTTCTTCCTCCAAAGCACCCCCCCCCTCCAAGTATGCATAAAACACACAGTTAAACATAATAATCCATCTCTTCTTTCTCCCTCTCCATTCTTCTCCAATGGAGATGATCACCCTGAAACAGCCTCTCTTCCCCGCTAACATGCGCCCTGGGTCTATTTCAGCCCTCGTATTCCCTCTGCCATGCCTTAAAACCCAGTTTCCCGGTCATGGAAGAAGGCTTATGGTGACGAGGGCGGCTGTTGCTGTTGAGCAGCAGACCAAGACGAAGGTCTCCCTTGTGAGAATAGGGACAAGAGGGAGGTATTATGTTCCACCTGGTTTCAATTTTTTGTGGGTTTCCTTTTCGTCTTTGAAATGTAGCATTTAATGCTTATTTATGTAGTTTTGATGATATTACTGCCCCAATTTCGTTTCTTAGAAGTTTTATTTTATTTTGTTATTGATGATTTGGGTATCTCATATTTCTCATGTTTTAGCAATTTGGTGTGGATTCTGCATTCTTAATTTACTTCATTTTTTTTCCTTTGAGTTTAGTGGTGTTTTGGCTGGTTCTTTCCTTCATGGTTTGGGAGGTTCTGGCTAGAAATTTGGTTCAATTGGTTCATGTGTTGTTTCCTGTCCTTCTGTTCTCTCATGGTTGTTGTTATTGAGGTTTAGTTTCTAAGATTTATGCAAGTATAAGCAATTTTGTGAAATCCTTGGTGTTACTTTTTAACAGATTTCAGCGTGATTGATTTTAAACACAAACCAGTACTATATATTATGAGACAGCAACTATTTCAATCTATTAATGGTTAAAACGCTGTTTCAAATAACAACAATTTGAATTTGATTCAATTTGCAATGCTGTATTTCAGTGCAGTACTGTTTGCTTCATGGTTTCAAGCCTTGGTACCACAAGCTTAAAGATAAGAGAGAGCTCCAACTTGTTGAGGAGAGGGAAACCACAAATTTTATTCATAACTTTATTGCTTTTTAATACAAAAATGTGTAGTATATATGGTTTACAAACTCAAGAAAATAGCAAGAAACCACATTAGAAACTCTAAAACTACCAACTTACTTGATATCTAAGACTTTCCTAAACTCAAAACTATTAAAACCTTGACTTTTTAAGAACAAAAAGTGCCAAATCAAGTTCTTCTAGAGGTTTTTGATCAGCACTCTAAGAGGGTCCCTCTTTGACCTATTGACTTATTAAAATTAATAAAATACCCTTGACAACAAAACCTTATTCCTTAAAGACCCAAAAACAAAAGACATAATGAACCTCATGTCCTAGAGGCTAATAACTCATAAACTATTAAATAAAATAGTAAAACACTCGAATAAAGACTAAAAAAAACTTCATCATGTGTCCCAAAGATGTTCCTCCATGTGTCTTCTTGTGTGGATCCCACTAAGGCCATGTGTGGGTCCCAACTTGCCTCCAAACTGATATTTGCCACCCTCTAAACTGGTGCAGAAGGGTTCGCCTGTGACTATCTCAAGATTCAATGGCTTGCTTCCTAAACCTACACAGTAAATGGGATCTATGAAGCTGTCAACACCAGTCGATAGTGGTTCTGATCCAAACATGATAAATCCTCTATGTAGATTAAAGTATTTTTTTTCTTATGCTCTTCCAAAGTAGATTTTGAGGGTAGTTGGATATGTTTGTTTTGATTAGATACAAAAGAGTATTTTTCTTCGGTTTTGATGCTATAGTTTGTATTAAAACAACCCTTAAAGGTCAAAAGGTGATCTTTAGGTTTTGTAAAAAGCCTATGATTTCTTTTATTGAAGAATTAAAACATGATATATCTCGTAAAGAATTTTTCATTTTCCATATAAAAAATGACATACAAAAAGAAAGGTTAATGCAACAACTTCTGTCAAAACCATTCCATTAAAAAATTCAAAATTTTCAAAAGAAGCTAGATCAGGAAGTTTGCTCTGATCTCCTTACTGCCTTCTGGTTTAATGAGAAACATCAAGTATCCCTTCCTTGCATTAAGGATTTTGCTGAAGATAAAATCCCTACAAAAGTCAGACCAATACAAAATGAATAAAAGTTATTAAAATTGTCATAAAGAAATTCAAGAACTTCTTCAAAAGAGCTCTTCTCGATGGAGCTGTGCTGCTTTTTATGTAGAAAATGCTACTGAACTAGAAGTGGAGTACCTCATCTAGTCATCAACAATAAACGTTTAAATAAGGTGTTACAATGGATTAGGTACCTGATCCCTAACAAACAAGATCTATTGAATAGAAATTATCCAAAAAAAAAAAAAAAAGATCTATTGAATAAAATTTATGATACCAAAATTATTTTTAAGTTCAACATGATATCTGAATTTTGGCAGGTTCATATCAAACCCAAAGGCAGGTACAAAACAACTTTCACAGCTCCATTCGGCCACTAAGAAATAAGAATAGACTGTTATGCTAATTTGGCTAAAAAATGCCCCATCAGAATTTCTGCAAATCATGAATGAAATATTCAACCCTTATTCCTCTTTCTCTATTGTTTACATTGATATTGTTTTGGTATTCTCAAAGTTCAGCATTGGAAACATCTAGAGCTATTGATGCAGGACCAGCCTTTGAATTAGGCTATACTTGTGGGTTATGGGCATGCTATGATGCCCATATGTTACAGATATATTGAATGCTATGATGCATGAATTTAACATCAGTTGGTTGCTTCCTTCTAACGTGACTACCCTCTTGTCCAGTTGGAAGAAGAGTGCATTTAATGTGAAAAGCAAGGTGATTTGGAGCATGGTTCCTGCTACAGTGTGTGGTGGTCTGTGTGGAGGGAGCAGAACAACAGAGTGTTTGAGAATGCTGCTGAGCCATCGATACACACTTTCTGGAAAGCTAAGAACTTACTGATTTTTTGGACGAGGAGGTGTAAGGCCTGTGATGATGATTTCAGGGCTGGTCTTGTGAGGGGTTGGAAGTTGGCTATTGGCTTGTATTAATCTTTGTTTTTTTTTTTTTTTTTGATTCCTCTTCCTAGGAGGGATGCCTCATCCCCCTTGCTTGATCCTTGTTGTTTTTTTTCTTGCTTTTCTGGTTTAATAAAATAGTTTTTTCCACTCAAAAAAAAAAAGAAAAAGAAAAAGGGCAAGGTATGATAAGTACCTCGTAATAGGAGATTAAATAAAGGGTCAGGTATGGGCTGGAATTTAGGTTAACTTAAGTTTAAATTAAAGGTTGTCGATTATGTCTGGCAGTCAAGATATAATGCTAGTGGCAAAGGACTGATATAAAGAGTTTGAGGAGCTGATATGGACTGTGCTAAGGGGCTGGTAGTAGGACCTATGTATGAGATTAACAGATTGACAATCATAGAAGTCAGCAAGGAGAAAACTCTCAAGTGTAGATGCTGCTAACAGTGAATGGAAATACTTTGATCCATGAACAGAGGAGCTGAACTGAGCATAGCACTCCTATCACATGTAGAAAAACCTTAGTTCTTCAACGGGACAGTGGCTGTTCGTCTGTTTGCAGGCCTAAAAATTGAGGAAAGAAACATTCCAATCATGCATCTTTATTCATCAGAAAATCCCAATGAAAATATGAGTCCTGAGGGACTACGGACTAGGATTCTTTTAATATTGCCTCCCGCCTCTCACTAGAACCCCTTTGTTCTCAAACACTGATATGGACAAAAGGCCCTCCAATATGTTGTAATTAATCAGGACAAATCTGGGACTTCATACCCAAAGTATGATAACAGATATATCTAATCCCACGAAATCTGCCGCAGGATTAGTATATGTTGGATTTTTATTTTTTGCACAGAAAATAAGGAATTCTCCTTCTCTTTTGCTGCCGCAAGCTCCTTGGCTGAATCTTCTTCAGTTTTGATTAGTCACACACCCAGAGAAAACTGTCCCCAGTCTGCCAAAAAGGATGAGAACAGATATGGGGTAGCTTCTGAAGGTCTGAAAAGTGCAGGAACAGAGACTAGAAGGTGCCGCAGTTTAGAGATTAAAGTTATAGGAATTTCTGGTGGTCTCAATAAAAAAGATTAGGGATTTTTCTGGCAGATGGATTCTTGATAGGGTTTGGGGTTATTTTAACAGAAACAAGAAAGAAGGAGGGGGTTTGGAAATGGCTGACAGGTAAATAGATGGGTTTTCTGGTTGATTTAGATAGGAAACAACAAACAAAGGCAGGGATTTCAGAGTAGTAGTTCAGCAACAACAAGAAACAATCAAGAATGGAGTTCTTGATGAATCTTGTCAGGGAAAACAGGGTTTATGGGTGATTTCAGATTAAGGAAGATGGGTTTTGCAAAGAAATAGAGAAAGAATAGAGAAAAGATGAAGAAAGTGAACAGAAGAACCTGTATTAGCAAAAATTCTTCAAGAACAGACCGAGGCCTGCACCTAGAATGCATAAACCCATGGATTATCCTAGGGAAAACCAGGTTTTGAAAACAGCAAGAGCACTCCAAAAGCACCAGCTGATTGAACAAAATTCAAATTTTATTCATCAAATCATCCCCTACAATAGGCATGTCATTGGGTTATATAAACCCTTGCAAGTCCTAATTCTAGTTTAACTCCAACATAAACATAATTGTGGAAAATTCCCTAATCATTCATAATTACACTTAAAAGATAATGTTGCTGGAAAGATAACCTAATCCTAGACACTTTAGGACTCTTATCCTTATCTCTAGAATCCTAAACCAATTCTATCTCTAAAGATAAGATAAGGTAATTCTTATCATTATTATTTTTGGATAAATTCTTATCTTTTATTATGATTCAAATTAAAATAAAATACTAAAATTAAAGACTCCTAATAATTCTAAACTGCATCACACGACCACTAATTTCCAGCCAACGTGTACTCCATTCGTGGGACACATATGGGATCCACCCACATGCCATGTGGCGCCCATGTGATGGCCCATGTCCACATCAGCTATTCTTTAAAATAATCAAAACAGATAGCTTGGTTGTATCTTAAAGGAAAATCAAACTTTCCAAACCTCAATACAATTCTTAGGTCATCAAATAAATAATGGGACAAGAACCCCAATCAACAGTGTTATTCAATTTATAAATAAATTTCCGGATGAAATACTACAAATGACCCAACTTCAAAGATTCTTATGTGTCTAAAGTATGTTTTGGATTTTACAAGAATCTTGCCTCAGATAGGGCCATATTAACTTCAAGGCATGAAAAAAGTCCTCTTTTTTTTACTCAAAATCACACTGAAGCAATCCAAAGGATACAAGAATAAGTAAAAAATCATCTTTATCTAAATTTAACTTATCCAAAGCTAAATAAGCTTGTTGAAACTGATGCCTCAGACTAAGGTTTTGGAGGGATCCTTAAACAACGGAACTGCTCCAAAGAAGAATTGGTAAGATGCAATTTAGGTCAGTGGAATTCTACTCAAATAAATTTCTCTACTATAAAAAGGGAAATCTTACCAATTGTTTTCTGATCAATAAATTGCAATATGATTTTTTAAATCAAGAATTTCTATTAAGAGTAGATCGTTAATCTTCAAAAGACATCCTTAAAAGGATGTAAAGAATCTTGCTTGTAAACAAATATTTGCAAGATGGCAAGCTATTCTAGCAATTTATTATTTCAAAAAAGGATTTATCAAAAGAGATTCAAATTCTCTCCCTAACTTATTTCATGAATTTTTATGAGGGTCCCTCTTCTTTTTGATTGGGTGTCCATTGGGGCCGATTTTGTGAAGATTGAGTGGTACTTGGTTTGGTGTGAGAATATGTAGCTGTTTGTTTTCTTTCTGTTCTACTTTGTTTCCTTTTCACCTCCATGGTGATGTAGGATTGCTTGCTCTTGTTTTTCTTTCGATTGCTTTCTTTCAATAAAGTTCTCTTATTATCTCTCTCCCTCAGAAAAAACAACAACAACAACAAACAGCCTTATCCCAACTATTTGGGGTTGGCTACACGAATCCTGTTCCACCATTCCGCTCTGTTTAGGGCCTTATCTGCCGTTAAATTACAAGCTGC
>JAOXJP010083522.1:0-14912 GCA_025762735.1 Platanus orientalis | reverse complement strand
CCCCCCCCCCCCCCCCCCCCCCGTGGCCCACCAACTGAATGATGAACTGTTGTGTATTGTTGAATGTTGCACCTCTGCATTGTGTTTAAATTAAACGTATGGCCTTTAGTGATGTAGTACAAGCCAATGCTTGCCGTGGTGGTTATAGAGTCACCTCAAAAAAGGTCACAGCTTCAATCCCATCTAACAGCATTCTGTGACATCTGTTTCTTCTGCTTTTGTTGCGATTCAGCACTAGAATATTACCGTCAGCAAGCCCATGGGACTAAAATAATAGAAGAAGAAAAAGACATGATGTACTACTAACTGATGTTTTACACTAACCTGAAAATGGGGCCAAGCAAAGCGGGTAGATTCCTTTTTGTTATTATAACTTTGTTGAAACAGAGCTATCGAATATGGACTCACACTAGAGGTAGGCGTCACAAGAATGAGTGAAATAACCCACCACCTTGTCATATTCATGTAAGCTTTATCTCTTTTTCCTGCCATTGGGCTTATTGGATCCTTTTATTTTCAAGCCCATTATTTCCGAGGAATATCAAACCCAACGTGATTGTGAAGCCAATGACCCTTGAAAGAACAAGTACGATAGAATAAGATGTCATCGTCATATTCTTCGTCTTTTTAATGACTCAATATGTAAAACCAATTATGACCCCGGAAAGACATAAAGACAAATTCTTATAATTGGTAATTAGGTGCTTGTATAATTGAACTAGTAATGCTCTTCAATCTCGACTCTCTTAATCAATTCTTTGTGTGATCTAACAATCCTGCTTTCCAAGTAGTATTGATGGTGACCCATCGTATCACTTACCTTCCAGAAGTACTGTTCTATAACACACAAGGAGTGGTAGTTAGGGAAGCCAGAAATAAAAGATCTGTAAGCCTTAGTGTTTACACCATAAAATACCGTCATAATACTTGGTCAGGAATGAGCCACGTGGTAGTATTTTTTGCAAAAAGTTTGAATGAGATATGACTGTCCAGTTATGATATGTTTTACTTATCTCTGAAAAATAATCAAATTTGAAAGGTTAACCAACTGTGACAAGTGGAAGAATTCGGGATATGGAAAGGCTTATAAATGTTTATAAACAGATAGCAGTTCACTATTGGAAGATTTCGAAAGATTTAGTTAGCATATGAAGTGCCAAGTTTTGGATTATGGAGAAAGTTACATAACAGATGGAAAGTCTTGAAGAATGACATCTACAGAAAGCCTATAACTGAATTGGAACATTATAAATAGAAGGTGAATGCACAAGACAAAGAACCCGAACATTCATCACAACAACAATCTAATTATGTATTCAACACTTAGTCAGAATTCTTAGTTTGAATCCTTAATTAGAATCCTTACTTTGTACCCTTGTTCTTAGAAATAAAAGCATTCCTTTTTATTCATTAGACTTCTAGCAGTGGATGAAATCACAACTTTCATGATTGGCTCTGCAACCACCTACGTTCCATGATTGGAATGAACCTGAATGTAAATTCTTCTTAAACACTTAGTTACTTTGTTAAACATTTGTCTTCTTAGTGTTATTACAGTATAAATATAGAAGTCTTTATTCATAATGCAAAAAATAACTCACAAAAGGAAGAACCTCCCCCACATAATCGTCTGAATACAGAAGGTGGTCAAATAAATCTTCTAGAACTCAATTCTTTCAACTTCTTCTAGATGTTCAAGTTATTTTGGCACCTGAGGTCATAAACTTAAGACCGAATTTTATTCAGTCGTGCACTGGCATGCCCTAACACGTAATATGAAAAAAAAATAGAATGACCCAAAATAATCCCAAGGACAAGAGGACGTTCAATGAGAAGAAGCTTCTACTTCTCATCATATAACTATGGAATAATGATTCCATAGATGGTCTTAACACCAAGATGGATCAGATGCAGAACATCCTGATAGAAAGAATAGAAACCCTATTTAAAAGGAGTAATGGTAGTCATCCACCATCTTCTGGCTTGGCTTCTGTGAGCACAGAATCCGTGCACAATGCGTGTTGGGGGCTGAGAACACTCATATCAGCATTGAAAAGTGACTTGCATTTTTTGAGACACGTGATTATCACTTTTCAATGCTGATATGAGTATTCATAGGCTTTTAAACACAAATTGTGTATGAATTTTGCATGCACAAAATCTGGAGTGACCATCTTCAAATCAAATAAAAAAGAGAATGACCCAAGAACACAACAATTTTTTATCAAGAGGAATGACTTAATTGAGGACGGTAATGATCTTTCCGAGAATATAAGAAATGATTGGAACCAAGGTAATAATGGTCAAAATACAAGACCATTCATTCCTTGTAATAGAGTTCCTCCACAAAATGTTGAAGGTGGAAATAACGGACGAATTCAGCCAAACCTTCAACAAGAAGAAAGAACTGGTAGAGTTCCACCACCACCTTCAAATGAAGGTATTAGAGGACAGTTCTATCAGAATCCTCCATGACCACCTAATCCAAATGTAGTTGTTGGAGGATAACCATATCCAAAACCTCTACAGTATGGAAATGGATATGAGAGAAATAATGCTTAAAATCCCCCTAATTTCCAGCAAAATAAGGTTCTTTGGGGTACCTCCATAGCCACCCCAGAATGATGGATTCAAGGGGATTTTTATCAAAACTCTCCACAAGGAGAGCAATATCCACAAAGGCCAGTGGAAGATCCACGAGGCTTTAGTTATGGCTATCATCTACCTGATAGGAATAACCAACCAATGGGTAGAAAAGAAGTGGTTAACATTAAAATGAGGTCATGCATCAGGCATCTTAAAGGAGGATGTCCAAACCTATTTACCATAAACCATGTCCAGATTGGATAGATCAGTTAATAGAAATGCCTAAAAGGTAAAGAGTCTCAAAGTTCAATTTATTTTCTGGAGAAAATAATTAATCAATAATATAACATATTAGGCATTTTACTATGCAATGCAGAGATGCATCCACAAATGATTTTCTTAAATTAAGATTATTTGAAAATTTCTTGATTGGCACAACATTTGTCTGGTACATTAATTTTCCTTCTAACTTTGTTCGGTCTTGGCAGAAGATGGAAGAACATTTCCACTCACAGTTCTTTCATACAGGGCCAGAAGTATCCATGGCAGATCTGTCTAGATTAAGGCAACTGCTGGGAGAATCGGTGGAGAGATATTTGTCGCGGTTTAATAGAGGAAGGAATAGGTGCACGGTGGCCCTTCCAGAAATAAAATTCACGAAATTAGTCGTGAATGACTTGGAGATCGAGTTGCAAAAGAAATTTGAGGAAATGAAATTTGAAGATTTATTCGAACTCTACACAAGGGTGACTAGATACAAGTTGTTATTAAAAGAAGAAAATAATAATTCACTTCATCTTTTAAAAACTACTATGTTGTTCCAAACTACGAGATTGAAGTAGTAGAGATAATTTTTAAAAAGCCGTGTATATGTCCGGCTCTTCAAAGAAAATCTTGAGGAAGTAATACTTCTATGACAAAAAAATACTTCATCTAGTCCATGGAGGCATTAATCTTTTGATATAACCAAGGAAAGTGACATTTTTGATCTTTTATTAATGGTCAAATTCATAAAATTAGCTGAATGACACAAAATTTCCTCAACTGAAGAATTGAAAAAATATAATTATTGTAAATGGCATGGATCACGAACTCATTCTACTATTAATTGTATAGTGTTTCGCAACATTATACAATATAACATTGATAAGAGTTTGTTGAAATTCCCTAAAACCAATAAGGAAGAGATGAGAGTGGATATAGATCCATTTCCCCCAGCCATGCCAATGAACATGGTAGAAATTAGCATTAGAGAGATTTCTAAGAAACCAATTATCAAGAATAAAAGCAAGGAAAAAATGGAAACATCTTCATTTTTTTAAAGAAGTTTGGTCTGTAGTTGTTGGACCGGTAGAAAATAAGAAAGAAGAAATTGGTATTGAAATAATTTTTGAAATTTGTCAGAAACACATGCGAGAACCACAAGTTAAGCATGTGAAACCGGTAGATAAAAGAAATCCTACCCCATATGCAAAGCATACAGGAGCAAAGGAAAAAATGGCCTAGAAGAAATTATCCATCAACACATCCTAATCCTTTTCGAAAGAATCGAGATAGATGGAGTTTGTTTAGGCTAGGTTTTAACCATGGTAAGACCTTTGTTCCCCCACAAAATCATTCGAGGGATTGATTAAATATGCAAAGGTGGGTTAAACAGCCATTGTGACCAAGAGAATAATGGAACAGGTAATTTCATCCAAAATTGTCTCCACTGTTCCATCCTCCACTAACTAGAACTCAGAAGATATGATTGCAAATGAGATGTGCGGCGAGTGAAAGATCTAGCTAGAATATTTGAAAGAAAGGGGAATGAAAGTATCGTTAGCAAATAAGATGCACTAAAAATAGTCGAGGATGATATAATCCAGAGATTGGAGAAATTTTAAAAGGAAAGGAGAAGGTTGAAATACTGAAAGAAGTGGACATGGAAGAAGAACCTTCCATAGAAGAGTTACTTGCAACAATAAAACTATTGGAAGAAGACAGTACTGAGAAGGACTTCTCCCAAGAAGAGCAAAAAAAATGATGGAGGAATTGCAGTTGGGAACCTTCCCACCAAGAATCGTGCCATGCAACATGGTACTTACCTTCCAAATGACATTCCTGGCCAAACCAGATCAACAGATACAGATAAAGAGAGATGTGAATGATGCCCGGGGGGCATTAACAGAAGGATCAAAAGAAAAAGTGAAGGAAGATCTAATCACTTTTAAGGAAAAAGTTATAGAAGATGTCTACAAGAAAATGGTCTTTAAAAAACCTGATGAAAGGTCAGTACAACATCTAAATCCTCTTTACATTTCTACTCACATTGATGGATGTTCGATTAAAAGAGTCCTGATAGATAATGGGGTGACAATAAGCATTTTGCTATCCAGAATGTTAAGATTTAGTTCCTATAGGAATTGTTATTAGCAGTTTCGTAGGAACTGTGACATTAGCAAAGGGTGTTTTGACGATCAAATTAACAATGGGGTCATGAAAGAATACATCTGTATTTTTGTGGTATATTCTCAATCCCATCTCAATGCTCTTTTGGGACAAGATTGGATACATTCAAATTTATGTATACCTTTGTCACTACATCAGTCATTATTCTTCTAGAATGATGATGATGTAGAGGTAATACAAGTTGATAAAAGGCCATTCGTGATAGAATCAAATGCAATAGAAGTAGTATTTTACTACAGCAGTAGTGTTTCACCTATGATCATGGTCAGTCATTTCATGAAAGGTTTCCCCACTAAGGTGATAGCTCAACAGCGCAAAGGAATTGAGATAAAAGATCCAAAGGAAGATTTACTGCCTTTGGTATCAATACATATAGGTGAACTTGTAAGAATAATTTAGCAAGAGAACAAAAAGAAACAGCGATAAGGTAGGCTGTTAAAAAGGTTCTAATCTATATGGTTGAACTATCACTAAGAAAAGATCAACAACAAGTCGTTGAGAATGGAGGATTTATAGGCCACACCAGCTAAATTGGATGATACAAGGGCTAAGGTACAGGACCCCTTGAAAGAAAGTAATCTCGGAATAGTAGAAGAACCTCAACCAACATTTCTAAGTACTTTGGTAGAGAAAGATTTGAAAGTTGAGGTGATAAATTTGTTGAAATAATTTTTCAATTGTTTTGCTTGAGATTGCCATGAGATGTTAAGTTTTGATCAAAGTCTAGTGGAACACCGATTGCCCATGAAAAAAGGATTTAGGCCATTTAAGCAACCAACAAGGAGGATGGCCCCTGAGGTAGTTCTGAAAGTTAATGAAGAAGTAGAAAGATTATTGAAGGCTAGTTTTATTTGGCTAATCAAGTATGTCGAATCGCTATCCAATTCCTATAGTAAAGAAGAAATGAAAAAAATCCATGTATAGATTTTAGAAATATTAACTTGGCTACTCCAAACGATGAGTATCCTATGCTTATGGCATATCTATTAATAGATGGTGCTACAAGGCATGAAATACTTTCTTTCATGAATGGTCATTATGGCTACAACCAGATTTACATAGTGGAAGAAGATGTCCATAAAACAGCATTTAGATGTCCTATCGCTCTAAGCACATATGCTTGGACGGTTATGCCATTTAGACTAAAAAATACCAATGCCATTGACCAAAGAACCATGAATGTTATATTTCATAACATGATTGACCAATTTATAGAAGTCTACATTGATGATGTAGTTGTTAAATCTAAAACAAGAGGAGAACACATGAAAGAACTTAAATTAGCCTTCAAAAGAATGAAGAAATATAAATTAAAGATGAAACCTCTTAAATGTGCCTTTGATGTATCTGTAGGAAATTTCCTCAGATTCTTGGTACATTAAAGAGGAATCAAGGTAGACAAAAACAAAGTCAAAGCTTTTAAGGCCATGGAACTGCCAAGAAACAAGAAAGAATTGGAACGTTTATTAGGCCAAATCAACTTCCTTCGGAGGTTTATATCAAATTCCACTAAAAAAACACAAGTTTTTTCCCCATTGATTAAGCAGAGGCTGGAGGAAGAATTTACATGGAAAGAAGAGCACTTGCAAGAGTTTAAAGACACTAAGAGATATTTGTTTATGTCACCAATATTATTTCCTTTGGGCAAAGATTGACCACTTAAATTGTATATATCAGCCATTGAAGAATCTATAGGAGTGTTTTTAGCACAAGACAATAATAAATGAAAAGAGCAGGTTGTGTATTATTTAAGTATGACCTTGAATGATGCTAAAATGCGATACACACCTATAGAAAAATTGTGTTTGACTTTGTAGTTTGTAGCAATAAAGTTAAGGCATTATCTATTGCCAAATCAATGTATTTGATTGCCAAGACAAATGTGATTAAATAAATGTTATCCAAGTCAATTCTACACGGAAGAATTGGGAAATGGATATTAGCCTTATCTAAGTATTGTATTCAATTCATTCCTTGGAAGGCTGTCAAAGCCAAGCCTTGGTAGATTTTTAGCTGATCACCCTCCGAAGGTGGATGATGTAGCAACCAAAAAATATTTTGAAATTCTGACCATCAGCCATATCCCATGGAATTTGCAATTTGATTGTTTAAATATAGAAAATTCTTCTGAACTTGGAATTATTATAATTCCTCCATCTGGACAGAAATGGGAGTATGCATTCCAGTTTAATTTTGAATGTATCAATAATCAAGCTAAATATGAATCTTTGATTATAGGACTGGAGATCCTTCTGCAATTGGGTGTAAGGGTAATAGAAATAACAGTAGATTCCTAATTGGTTATTAAACAACTAATGAGAGAATATAGGTGTAACGGTTGGACCTTGACATTTTATTACACTAGAGCCATCCAACTTTTTGAAATATTTGATGATGTAACCTTGAAATTTCTACCACAAAATGAAAACAAAATGGAGAATGAAATGGCATAGATAGCATCATGGTTAACAATAGCCTGTGATGAGAGACAAAGGACGGTAGAAGTCATTAAAAGATCCTTGCTATTATCAGTAAACGAAAGAGAAAGAGGAATAGACATCTTTTCTATCAATCAAGAACATAATAATCGAAGGACCCCAATTATTCAATACCTAAAAGATCCTAACCAAAAAGTTGAGAGGAAAATTAAGATTTCATCAATGAACTATGTGTTTTTTGATGATCAATTATTCAGGAAAGGATTTGATGGATAACTTTTAAGATGTCTTAGTAAAGAAGAGGCTGAAGAAGTTGTATCCCAGGTCCATGAAGGAATTTATGGGGCTCATCAAGCAAGTATAAAAATGTGATAACTACTACAAAGATATGACTATTACTGGCCAACCATTATGGTCGATTGCATAAGTCATGCAAAAGCTTGTCAACCATGTCAAAAACATGGGCCTATACAAAGGGTACCAACGGTAGAATTACATCCAAATAAAGCCATGACCTTTTAGAGGATGGGTGATAGATTTAATTGGAAAAGTGAATCATATTTCATCTTAGATGCATGGTTATGTCATTGTGGTGATTGACTACTATACTAAATGGGTTGAGGCAAAACCTATGAAAGAAATAAATTAGAGCCACATTATTCAATTCATAAAGGAAAATATTTTTTATTGTTTTGGCCTTCTAGAATCTATTACTACTAATATGGGAATAATATTTACAAACCAAGATATAAAACAATTTGCAAAAGATTTTGGTATTCAAATTTTGTATTCAACACCCTATTATGCTCAGGCTAACGGTCAAGCTGAATCTTCCAAAAATATACTTCAGAACTTGTTGAGAAAGACCATTAAAGAAAAACAAAGATCATGACATCAAGTTGTTTCACAAATTCTATGGGCTTATAATACGTTAAGAAGGCCAAGTACTGGTACTAGTCCTTATACTCTAACATATGGACATGATGCTATATTGCCCATGGAAATTGTAGTTCCTTCAATAAGGGTAGCATTTTAGGAAAAATTAAGCCTAGAAGAATTTAATGAAGTCATTATTATGGAAGTAGAAGGTGTGGATGAAGCAAGATTAAGAGCTCTAGATCTCATGAAAGAAAATAAATATAAGGTTGCTAAAGCTTATAATAAAAAGGCAAAGAAAAAATCATTTGCGGGGAAAGAGAACTAGTATGGAAAACAATTCTTCTACTAAGCACAAATGATCATGCCTTTGGAAAAATGGTCTCCTAGTTGGGAAGGACGATATAAATTTATCAGTCACCCTAGGAGGAGCATACATCCTACAAGAAATTGATGGATTAGTGATGAAAAAAACAAATTAATGGATAGTACTTAAGAAAATATTTCCTAAATAATTGGAAAAATAAAAAATCCATCACAAGTTAAGATAAGCATGGTAATACTGAACTAGTCTTGCAAAATTAGATGAAAGAAGTTTCACAAAATTCAAAACAAGGACTAGTACGTCAGCATTCATATTCCAACATAAAAAGGATTTGGCCCAATGGCCAAAAGGAGTTTAACACTAAAATATAAATAAATAAATGGTGTAAGTGAAGTATTTAAAATGTCCCATACACTATTATATAAAACATAACAAAAAAATGTTTTAATGGACTCTAGCCATGAGAAAAGTTAGAATTTTTCTTTGAAAGATTTCTGAGTAAAAGACCATGATGAAAGAATTCGAATCAAGTGGTTAGAAAATTCTTGCTTCTTAATCCCCATTTCATTCAGATCAAGTGGCACCCTCTTCTTTTTGAAAAGAGTCGTCATCATATCATCCTTTAGAATCTTCTTGTTTCCCTCAAATTCTTCCAATTTGGCCATATCAACAACAAGTTCTTCCTATTTAGCAATCCTTTTGGCTTCCAACTTTTAAATTTCTGCATCAATAGACTTAATTTCTTCCTTTGCTTCAAAAATATTTTGGAGTATAAAGTCCTCTTCAGTTTGGAGAGCGTTGAGCGCCTATTGAAATTCTGGCACATGAGCAGCAATTTGTGTCTCCTCTACAGAAAGCCTCTCAATTTGATTCAAGTTTGAAGTAATTCTTTCATAATCTTCTAAAGTAGCTAAAACGGAGGAAAGATGAACAGTTAAAGAGTGACCAAGGTCAGCAGAGTTAGAGGAAATGCTAAAAAGCCTCTGAATGGCTTCTAGCACCAAGCTTCTATTTCCAGGAAGAATTATCTTAGTCTAACCTAAATTGATGACGAAAACAATTTGCTCCTTAATATACCAAATCTGGAGCTCACGATCAGAAGATTGGCTAGCAAAAGACGAGGATGGATGAACTAATGTTCCCTTAGATAATACTTCATCAACAGGATCTTTCATCAAATGTTTCAAAAGTGATTCCAACTCGACAACTCTAGAAGCAGGGATGTGATATATATCAGATTCCTAAACAATGAAAAACAAGATTCCACAGTAGAAAGGATATGCAGAGGAAGTTTTGGCAGGTTTGATTCCAAATATGAGACACTATGCCCTTGAGAAATAGGACTTGGAGGAACTTCATGAAGAATTTCTTTTGCTAGACTTGTTGTTGCTAGAATGGAAGGAGGAATCACCCTAGAGGCTTCTCTAGGGTGGTCAGAAGAATCATCTTCTTCCATTAGATCTAGAAGTTTTCCTAGATTCTTGATCTGAAAAGAAGTTTGCCTAGTTCTCCTCAATGCCATTGAAAGAACTGAGGCAAAAGGAGTTTGATCTTTCTTTTTTATCTAACGTATCCTTTTCCTTAGAGGCCCAAAATCCTTTAGGTTTGATTTCTCTTCTGACGGAATTGGTTCACTAAATACTAAGTCTGATAGGCGAGTCCCTACTAGAGGTTGAGCTTTTCCTACTAGAAAGTCAAGAAGAAAGAAATCAATAAATAAAAGTGAAATAATTATGAACAAAAATATGAAAACTTACTTCTTTCACCAAGGAAAATTCAAGGGTCACCCCAAATTGACACAATGCCAAGCTCTAGGATAGGATGAGAATTGGAAATGCATTTTCCCTTAAATTATATTTGTACTAGTTTATTAGGAGGAATGACTGGATCCGCCATGCAAAAAGGAGCTGTGGGAACTCTTGGTAGAACCGGATTAAAAGGTAGAAGATATGCATCACTACTTTCTCTGGGAGCTCTTGCCTTCATTTTTTTTTTCATACATTCATCCTCAAATTTGGCCTTCCTAATGGCTAATTTAGACTTACTTTTATTCTCATATTCCTCCTCAGTGTTAAAGTGGTTCCATTTTATCTTATAAAATCTTTCGTATTTACGAATGATAGAATTATGAGTATTTACAAAAAGAATTTTACCTTTACCCTTGGAGGATTTCGAAGTAGCCTCCTTAGCTTTTGATTCTCAAACCTTTTCTTTTTTGAAAACACCTTCTTTCGAAACCTTAGAAAACTTTTTGGGTTTAGAAAGAGGAAGCTGAGAAACAAGAATTGGAGGAAGGGATTTAGAACTAACCGTAGGAAGATTTACGGAAGAAGTGGAAATCTATTTGGATTCATAAGACTAGAATAAGATGGAAGACTGTTAGGAGATATTGGTACACAGTTAAGCCTTGAGATGTTATCCTCATAACACAATGGAAGAAGCTTTCTAGAAAAATAATTCTTCCACTAGTCATTACACTAATTCATTGCAAATAAAGGGTTTTAAGGAACATTAGGCATAATGAAAGAATCAAGGGCCTTACTAAAGTCACTGAGAATAGTAAAAACATCAAGAAGAATAGCCAAGTTTTGAAGATGAGGGAGATCATTCTCAATTAGATAACATGGAGGAGGTAGGACTAATTAACAAAAACCGAATTGACGAACAATTTGGTGGGGTACATTTACTTCAAATCCTATTTTTTAATTCAGTTGGTTATAAATCCCTCCAAAATGTAAATCACCAAAGATGAGATATGAACTCCATACCTCATGAAAGATTTTTTGGTTAGCAAGAGAAAAAAAATTATAAATATTAGTGTGCCATGAAGGACCATACTGGCGAAGGATGAAAGGACAGAACAATGAATCCTCTCAATCTATCAAAAGATCACTAAAGAACTTGAAGCATCTCTTGAAAGGAAGGAATTGTGGCCTAGCTACAATCCATCTATGGCCATAGGACAAACAATCACATTCTAGAGGAGGGCTAGAAGTACAAGCATTTAAATGGTAAAATGTTCATACAACCAGGGTTGTAAAAACCAAAGAGGTCCACCAACATTACAGAGATTTTTCTAGTTTAGACTATTTAAATTCTGTACAGATGAGCAAAAAAGAAGGGAGCGAAAGACAACTTCCTACCACCTTACTAAAAAAGAAGCTACTATATTGTATTCTTTAGCCATGCCGCTAGAAGGAGGATGGATAATATATTGGTAGAGCCAAGATAGAAGAAAGGCACAATGTTCCTAAATGGAAACATCTTATGTCATTCTTCTTCTTTTGAATAAACTTATTGAAAGATTCTTCTGCATTGAAATAATCAAAAAGAGATCGGAAGAAGAGGTGAATAAATCTATTGATAGAACCTCACCATGAGGGGGAAGAAGTGATAAGGAAGAAACATCCAAGAGAGAAGGGGAAACCACACAACAACTGAAATGGAAGGCATTGGAAGAACTAGACCAAAATCATGTGGCAGCAGCTAACCATTCTCTATCCATGGGCATAATAAATTTAGAAAGAGAAATGCAATCCATGATGCCTATTTCCTCCCACAAATCACCATATTGAGGTTGTACTTGTGTTAACCAATCTATCCATTGGTTATGAGTCTTAGGCCAACATTTCAAAGAGTTATTCTTACTCCACTTGATCTAGTCTAGACTCTTATGAGCTAAGACTAGGATTTCAAAGTTATACAGAGGATATTGCGAGGATAAAGACTCAGGTAAAGAAGAGAGGAAAGCAAGACCAAGCATATAATTATCATTAATAGAGAGAAGTACCTTAGTTGAAATTTCTATCATGCTTGTATAGTTCTCCAACTTAGAAGATAAAGAAGTAGCAGGATTAATAGTCATAGAAGATGATGCCACATTGGAAGATGCCATGAGAGATAAAAAAGCCTCAAAGATTAAAAGTTGTAGAGAAGAATATTAACAAGAAGATTATGATGAATGAGAAGAGGATCGGGTTTTATTAAGAAGTAATGATGAAAGAAGGGATGAGAATCAAGGTAGATCCCTAGAAAATTGAACTGAAAAGCCTGAGAAGACTTACAAGCATACAGGATATAACAAGTGTCTCAACTTGGGAAAATAATAGCTATGTATAGGTCGAGAAAGGATATACAAAGCATCACATCACTTCAAAATCAAAGTGACGGGGGAGGGGCATTGTTTACACCATAAAAATACCACCATAATACTTGGCCAGGAATGAGCCATGTGGTAGTAATTTTTGCAAGATGTTTGAATGAGATACAACTATGCAGTTATGATACATTTTATGTATCTTTGAAAGAATTCCAACTTGAAAGGTTAACCAACTATAACCGGTGGAAGAATCTTGGATATGGAAGGCTTGTAAACAGATGGCAGTCCACTATTGGAAGATTTAGAAAGATTTAGTTACCATATAAAGTGTCAAACTTTGGATTATGGAGAAAGTTACATAATAGATGGAAAATCTTGAAGAATGACATGTACAGAAGGCCTATAACTGAATTGGAACATTATAAATAAAAGGTGAAGGTACCAAACAAAGGGCCTGAACATTCATCACAACAACAATCTACTTATGTATTCAACACTTAGTTAGAATTATTAGTTTGAATCCTTAATTAGAATCCTTACTTTGTACCCTTGTTCTTAGAAATAAAAATATTCCCTTTTATTCATTAGACTTCTAGTAGTGGATGTAAACATGACTTTCATGAAAGTGATCAAAGCTTGTTTAGTAGTATGGTATTGGCTTTACACCTGCATTGCATGGTTGGGATGAACCCGAATGTAAGTTCTTCTTAAACACTTAGTTACTTTGTTAAAAAATTGTCTTCTTAGTGTTATTACTGTAGAAATATAGAAGTCCATATTCATAAGGCAATAAATAATTTATAAAGGGAAGAACCCTCCCCCTGGTAATCACCTAAATACAGACGGTGACCAAATAAATATTTTGGAACTCAATTCTATCAAGTTCTTCTAGACGTTCAATTTAGTGTGACACTTGGGATCATAAACTTAAGACCAAATTTTATTCAGTTGTGCCTACATGGTACTGGCACATCCTAACACACAATCTGCTAGAAAATTTGTGTTAACACTAAGAAAGGGCACTGAGTATTTGGTAAGATCACTTGAGGTCAACCTAAGGTAGGACCGACATCAGGGGCCAACACATCAACTCTAAAAAGTGAAAAGCATCCCCAAAAAAGTGTAAGTCACTTTTTCGGTGCTGATGTGTCGGCTCCTAATGTCAGTCCTACCTTAGGGCTCTTTATAGGATGCACCAAATCCGAGGCAAAGGAAAAGCATTTGTTTGATATATAGTAAAAAATCATCTAATCAAGCCGATTTTATAGTAAAAAACCACGGATTTTCTAAACAAATTCTATCATTTAGATCTAAAAGAACATTAACTATTTACTAATATAAACTAGGTACCTTCATTAGTAATATAAGCATAAAAGAAGGGTCCTTTGTGGCGACCCAAAACCCATATCCAAAGGACACGAATTTCAAGACATCAAATCATTCATTCATACATTGAGGTATTACAATTACATTTAAATTTTTTCTTTTCCTTATCACTCACACTCTTTTATCAATTTCAATCCATAAATTTTTTTTTTGGACTCATGTGCATTACCATAGGCTCAATCAATTTGTCACATTTAATTAATCACAACGGAATAGTAAACTAACACCTCAACTATATTCATATAAAATCCATAATGAATCTTAAATATAAATCATATAACCACTATTCAAACCATGCTAAAAGACAACCATCTCATACTAAAGTGTTGAAACTAAAAGCAATTAACTATTACATCTCTTGAATAAATAACAATGTCTGAACTAAAATTTGAAACAATAAACTAATCATCTCTCCATTTCAACAATTAAGAGCCACAATCATCCAAGCATTATCTTTATTCATGCTCTAACTCTTCTTCTTCTTCATTTCATGTGTAATGTTGAGTGAGTTTGGAAAACCCAGTAAAAAAGATGCAATGCTATATAGAAATATGGTCAAGACTTGCATGATATGATAAAAATAGTAAAACGAAGTAGAGGTAGATAAGACAATAAGTGACAATAAAATAGAAGTTACAATACTAATTTCTCATACTACTTATATTATAACGTATAGTATCAATCTTATAAAACTAGCATTCTTTTACCTTTGTTCTTTCATTTTACTTTCATTCATTTTCTTATCACTTTT
>JAOXJP010083511.1:0-14912 GCA_025762735.1 Platanus orientalis | reverse complement strand
ATGACATAAACACAAACCCTGTAGATGTCCCTACTGCCTTTTACTTGTTTTTGTCAATCTATGAGTAAGTAGATTACTATATCAGCCCCACAAAATCAGTAAATTATGGAAGAGAAGAAGAAGAAACAAGTAATTCTCCCTTATTTTTTCCATAAATATCAGCAGCACAATAACACGAGGCATTCCACTTGCCAAGAAAGCAAGGCATAAGCCTTGAGCTAGGAAGCACGGACACTCCAAAATCCTCGTCATACACATATCAGATACCGACACTCCGAGGATACCTCTGCATGGGTGTCCGCGGCATGTTAGAGAACAATTTTTTGTTTGACACGTTTCAAACATGGCATCTTAAGAATTTTAGTAAAATAACTCGAAGAATGGAGGTTAATTGAATAAATACCCAAAAAAGGGTATCATAGTAAATATAAATAAGAAGGGAAAGGGGGAGGCATCGGATTGCAAAATCGGCGACTTCAACCCAACAAAAGAGAGAAGGAAAGAAGAGAAAAAGAAGAGAAGGAAGAGAAGAAGAAGAAAGAAGAAAGAAGAAAATCAGGGATAGAATCCGTGGAAAAATGTAGCACATGGTTCTCTTTTCTCTTAATTTTCTTAATTTTCTTTTTCATTTTCGTTGTGATTTTTTTGAACTCTTAGTACTTTGTTTATACTCCAAAGACTAAACATCATTGTATGGGTATAAATGTACTTCTTTGCTATGTATTATTACTTCTAAATTAGTTTGGCTCCGTTTGTTTGCTCGTAAAACTTTGATAGAGGGTAAAACAAAACGGAGGTAAAACAAACTTTTACCTCTGTTGTGTTTTCAAGTGTTTGTTTGAGTTCGTAAAAATAAGTCATAAAATAATCCTAAAAAGTTTCTGAGTGTTTGCTTCAAAAACGAAATTTTACAAGGTGAAAAGGTTGTGGAAAGAAGAAAAAGAGCCATTGGGAGAAAGGCTTTGCTCACAACTGTCGACCATTTGTGTTCGGGAAAGGATCTTGTCCTGTTTGCTTATGATCTGTTAGGACCAGTGCATAACCCTCTCTTCCAACATGTTTTGGGTAAGTCTTCTCCCCTCTCAATCTCTTCTCCTCCAACGTGTTCTTGGGACCATCTATGTTCCTCTCTTTTTCTCATTTCTTCTCTCTTATTTATTCCAAAATAGAGTTCACAGCTGTTGTCGACTAAATTTTTTCTTTCTTTTGGGAAACATAGTCCCTGTTCAGCAGATCGATTCCCTTGTTCAGCTAAGCAATAACCCCTTTTCACAATTACTCCCACCTACGTTTAGGAGCTCAGTCAAGCTTTGTTCCTCAAAAAAGAAGGAACCATAAACTAGAACCTTGCACAATCAAGCTTTGCCCTCCGCTTCCATTTATTGTGACTATCATATCCTTATGCTCAGATATATTATTGCAATTAGAACTCAACCCTGATTCTATTGAGATTTCGGGTTTACTCAAAACCCTATACGATGAGAATCCTAGAATCCAAAATAAATAAATAAATAAACAGATCTAAAATTTAAGTTCCACAAATCTGTAAGCACTGCAAAGAAGAAGACAAAGAGGGGGGAGCGTCTTGATTTGGGTTCTGGAACATTGAGAACAAAGATGAGAAAAGGGGTTAATACAGAGGTTTCCTTGGTGAAGTTTTCACTCCAACATCCGGTTGCTCTTCGTTTGGATTAGATGCAGCAAGGATTTCCTATGATTTCCTTATCAATGGCAGTAGCCTGCACTGTAGAACAAAAAGGAAATAAAGATCATACCATGCAAACAAAAGAAGGGAGAAAAGAAAAGACGAACTTAATTCTCTTCGATGACATAGCTTCTCTTGTTTGGTAGTTGGGATACGGCGCTTGTGCTTTTACCGTGGAAACAACTTACGGCTGATTTGGGCGTAAGTTCTTTACTTCGTAAGGGGGTAAAAAAAAAGGCATATTTGCAAAGTTTTACTTGTCAGACTCTATTTTACGACCAAACAAACACCTTCAAACAAAGTTTGCTATGGAAAACTTTGTTTTCAGGCTAATTTACGAGCAAACAAATGGAACCTTTAAGAAATATTTGCAAACATTTTGATGTATGTTTTTTTAACATAAAATTAACATAAACTATAGCTAAAATATTAATTAATTGCCGTATCATATCCTCGTTTTTCAAGAATTGTCGTGTCATCACATCCGCATTGTATCGTACCCTTGTCCCGTGTCTGTGTCTGTGCTCCCTAAGGCTTGAGGCATGGGGCATAAACCTAACAAGCCTACATTTTTAATAAAAAGAACACATAATGCATGAAAAAAGCATGTCCCTTGCTTAAGCTCTACGCTTCTTTCATGACTTAAGCAAATGAAGCATATGGTTCATTCGTCTGCCATGCTTTTTGTTAACACTTCAAGGCATGGTTCAAAAACTTAGATTGGTGGACCAGATCGTTTGGGCCCAAAACCGATCTGGGATCAGATCAGATCAACCAATCCAATCCTAGATTGGATGATCTAAGAGTAGATCATTCAGTTCAACACTGATACAAGATCTCCTAAAAAATCCTATAAATTCTTATAATACTTTTTATAAAAAGTTTAAGAAAAAAAAACATAATTTTAAGTATGTTAGGTGCATCATACATGAATAAACACTGTTACGAGCATGTATAAAGATCAAGATGTACATTTCATAAGCAAACATCTAATATGATTACTTCCAGTGCATAAATACCAAAGCATAAACAATAATATATAAATAATGATAAACATAATTGTAAGCATTTTAAGTGCATCATATATGTATAAACAAGGTTACGAGGCTCGTATAAGTTCAAGATTGCAGTTTGCTTAATCAAACATTCAATATGATTACATCTAATGCATAAAAACTAAACTATATACACCATCATATACATAAAGATAAAAAATAAAATAATACATGATTCATTGTTCTAGCCGATGGATTGGTGAAGCTTGATCTAGCCTTGTTTGGATCCTTTCTATTACGGGGCGGTAGAAAAGAGAAACTTTGATGCGGACACTAGAGCCAGGTGGGACCCAGACATGGCTTGGTGGGGTCCACACGAGAAAAGACCTAGAGGAACATCTTTGGTACACATGATGGGATCTTTTTAGAGTTATTTTACTATTTTACTTCATGTTTTATGAGTTAATAGAGTTTAAGACATAGGTGGCATTTTATTTTTTGTTTTTGGACATTTTTGCAATAAAATCAACATGTCAAAGGAGGGCCCTCTTAGAAGGTTGGTCGAAATCTTCTAGAAGGGCTTGATTTTAACACTTTTTGTTTTTAGAAAGTCAGGTTTTTAGTAGTTTTGAATTTAAGATTCTCCATTTTTCTATTTAAGATTCTCCATTTTTCTGGTTTCTTGAATTAAATGTGTGCAGCCTGAATTTTTATATAATTTCATATAGTTAGAAATTTCAAAATAACTTGAAATTTGGTATACATACTCCTCATATACGTTAGAATCACCCAATCAAATAGCAAAATTTTCTAATGCAAAACCAGGGGTATTTTGGTAGTTTTGGGTTTCTGCCCGAAAATTACATAATTGCCCTTTGGGTTTCTTTCTCCATCTTTCTTGTTTCAGTTCTTCTAAACCCCTTTTATCAAGTTTCTTCTTCTATTTTCATTTATCTTGATTACTTTATGTATGTTTAAAGTTCAATTATTAGTTCTTTAACCTTATTTTTGTTTCCGCTACATATCTTGGGTTTTACTGAGATTCTTGGCTATCAATTTACATCAACTTTAGCATCATCTCTATTGTGCTATATCAATTTTGGTATTAGAGTTTGTATGTTGCATCAATTTTGATATCAAACCCAATTATAGCTAGTCCTATCTAAATGCAATCCCAGGAAGCTAGGTTCCAATTGGACCATTTTCTAATTGGCGATGTGGACAACACAAAGAGACTTATGTACATGCTGCCCACAAGAAGGCTAGATTTAAGTGTACATATTATGTGGGGTTATTTATGGTCTTATAGGGGGAAACATTTATTTAATGTGTCCATGTAATAAGGTTAATAATGCCAAAGTTTTGTTGGGATTTTTTTTAAAGAGTAATCATGTCATTTACCTTTAACCCAAGTTTTTTATGGTCAAAACTTGCCATTTTGACTTGATTTTAGTGTCATTAGATAGGTTATTCACTTACCTTTCTAATAAAACCAAGATTGTGCAAATCCGAGATGATTTGAAAAAGTTATGACCAAATTACTAAAGGGATATCACAGAATGACATAAATAGTATTTTGGATCAATAAGACAAAGTGTAAGGCCCACTAATGTGTTGGTTGACAATCCCTAGTTCCCACACTTTTTAGTAATTTTAATTTTTAGGCAAGTTTTCAGAAATTTTAAGCAAATTTAGGACTTTGAAGAAGTTTCTAAATTTAGCAACTTTTTAATTGTTAAAGGTTAAAAACCTATTTAAAGACACCCTCTCTTCCGTAATTTCATGGTGAAGAATTTTAAGAATTGTGTTGAATTATTGGGTGGTTTTTCAAGGTGTAGTTGTGACCATGTTCTTCTATCCAAGGGTTAATGCCATCTCATAGGCTTCTCTTTCTCTATGTGGGTTGCAACAGCATATCAATGTGCATATGTGAGTACCTCTTACCCTCCTCTCCATCAAGGTATATCTCTTATCTTTTTCTTTTTTTCTCTTGTCTCTTCTTATATTTCCTTCTTTTTGTCTATCACATTCTCATTCTCCCTAAAAATTCAAAGATTCCTTTCTAATTTCACAAAACCCCATTAAAGAATCTTTGTAACTTTTATGAAATTTCATGATTTAGGTTATCAAATCTTATCCAAATATTATTAAATTTTAACTATAAAACCCTTAAACATGTCAAAAACGACCCTAAAATTTTCATAATTTTTGACACATCAGAAGGGTATTATGATAGTTTTCAAACTTTCTATCTATAATTACAAAAATACTCTTTTAAGTCTTTCTTTCTTTTCTTATTTTCATTCAATTTTTTTCTAAACTCTATTTTTGTCATTTTTTTACTTGTTTTCCTTAGTTTCATTGCTACTTGAAGTGTGCTAAATTCGATTCTTGAACTATTTTGCTTCCATACTTTTATTCTAACAATTATATGAGCCTCTTGGGATATCCTACATCAAATTTTGGTATTTTCTCCATTGTGTTGCATCGATTTTGGTATGAGAGCTTATATCCTACATCAGTTGGGTTCCTGAGGGGTTTGATGATTATGTTTTCAGCCAGGTTGTTGCTACTCTTTAGCTAGTTGTTGTAAGGTCAATGGGTTTCACGGTTATGCACCCCTTTAAGTTACTTCATGGGAAAAACATTTAGGTCCTTATTAGTGACAGATATGAGGATAATTTTATTTCTCCCCGCCTAACTGAGAGACTTTCACAACTTCCAAAAACAAGATCATCTTATAAGGATGACCATTTTGTCATTCACTTCCAACAAGACAAATACTATGATGGTGCTAATTGCAAGATTGGTGTTGACCTTGGGAAAGTCTTGGTTAAAAGAAAAGAAAACTACTTATTTTGACGAGACTAATAGTTTGAGGGTCCATCTCCATGGTCAATGGAATCATCTTCAGCTTGCTCCACAATAGCCTTTTATTGTCTCTTCAACTTTAGCAGATAAGAAAGCAAATGAGAAGCCTGATGAAAAAGAGTCCAAGAAAGATGCTGAGACAAATGACTCCAAACCTGAATTTGAACCATTGTCTAAGGAGAAGACCAAGATGGAAGCTAGTGACTTTCAAGATCCCATCTTGTTCAAGCCAGAGCCATCTAGAGAGGAAGATAAGCTTGTTCCTAGCACAGAGAGTGCAGATCTTGTTGTGGAAGTTGTTGAGCATGCCAGTGTTGGTGTTTCGAGTGTGACAGATGAGCAAATGGTGATGTAGGATACATGTGATGTTGCATTAGTCCCTAATCAGCCCAAAGTTACTATTGACTCTGAAAACTAGAATTTGAAGACAGTCCCATCTGACACAAAACCGAAGCTTCTTGCAGTTGCAGTAGCCCCATTACTTGATGAGTTAGAGATTAGAGATATTATCCAGTCATGTATGGACTCACAGCCACTTGCAATTCTTCCACAATTGCATGAACCTGAGATGGTTACGCATGAGGTGCCTGAGAAGGTGTACTATGGGGTATTTCTTCTATTAGTTGCTTATCACAGAAAAGGACTACATCAAGAATCTCTTTCCAGAAGATTTGATCTATGGACATGCAAACCAAGCTCCCCAATATTGTTGATCTTATCTCTTTACATAACTCGATGTCAAAATCCTCTAAAATGGTTTGATTTTAGCACTTTTTGTTTTTAGAAAGTCTAACTTTTTAACAGTTTTGAATTTAGAAAAGTCTTAGGTAACAAGTAAGCTAGTGGTTTAAGAGTTTCTAATTTGGTTTCTTGCTATTTTCTTGAGTTTGTGAGCCTCTGTATGTATAGGGTTGCACATTTTTGTATTGGTATGATGAAAATTAATAAAAGTTTGGTGTTTGGTATTAATCGTTTTTACTCTTCTCAAAATAACTTGAAATTTGGTATATATACTCTTCATATATGTCATAATCACCCTGTCAAATTTCAGAATTTTCTTATACACAACCAAGGGTATTTTGATAATTTTGGATTTTTGCCCATAAATTACAAAATTGCCCTTTTAGGTTTTTTTTCTCCAATCTTCTCTTGTTTCAATTCTTTTAAACCACTTCAAATCAAATTTCTTATTATATTTTCATTAAATCTTGATTAAAGTATGTTTAAAGTTCAATTCTTGGTTCTTTAACCTTATTCTTGTTTCAGCTACATATCTTGGCTTTTATTGAGATTCTTGGTCATCATTCTACATCAACTTTGGTATCATCTCCATTGTGTTGCATCAATTTTGGTATCATCAAGCTTACCGACAACACCCCCGTTAAAAAAATTTGATGGTTTTAACAGGAAAAATATGTAATCCGGCAGCCAAATCTAGATCATTTGTTATTAAGTTTCCTTTTGGGGTTAACCTCTTAAATGGGGATCTTTTAAACTTCTTTAAAGGAGGTTCTTTGAGAGAGGCTCTTTGTGGGGTTCTTTGTACACATTTTTTAAGAATTTTTTCATAAAAAAAAAAAAAAGATTTCTTAAGGTAGTGTATGGATTGGCCAATCCCATGCAACTCGCAATCCGATCCCAAGGATTGGACCAGTCTCATCCGATCCCAAGTCAAATTGGGCAATCCTATCTAGGATCGGCCAAGTTTTTAAACCATGCTTCAAGGTGTTTTGGGAGTGCCTTGAGGCATACCCCACAACACTTTTAAAGACATTGATCCAATATCATAATCAGGCATTACCAATGGAAAAAAAAAAATAGAATTAGTCATTGCCATTTGGCAATACAAGATCAGAAAGCTGCATTTTGAATATCGTATCCTCTTAACAACTGAATTTATTAAAGTGCATGCTTTAATTTTGTAAGTGATACATACTAACAAATTCTGTCTTTAGAAAGGTTGATGAGAGTGCAAATTTAGATACTTAAATATACATATGTTAAAATATAAGCAACCAGTTATTCATGTCACAAGTAACAGATGTAGAACAAAATAATTTCACAACAATAATGCAGAGGATTTGAGGAAACAATCAAATTCAAATAACTCCAGTTTCACTCCAATCAATGGGTTAAGAAAATCAGCAAATTCTCCTTTATCAATTAAGAGAAATTCAAGGAATTAATTCCAATGAAATTTCAACTTAAATTTCAGAAAATTTGATTCATAAGAAAATCAAGTCAATATGCAACAATTTTAAAACTTTAGTCTATAGGGGCAACAAAAATTTGAATAGAAGTGACCAATTGAGTATATTCAGTATGCATGAAATTATTTTTGTCAATTTATGAGTAAAGCAACCACAAAATTCGGTAAGCAGATTACTCTATAAGCTCCACAAAATCGGCAAAGAAGAAGAAACAAGTAATGCTCCTTTTTTTTCCATAAAAATCAGCAGCACAATTACATCAACACAAACCCTGTAGATGTCCCTACTACCTTTTACTTGTTTTTTGTTAATTTATGAGTAAAGCAACCAGAAAATTCAGCAAGTAGATTACTCTATAAGCTCCACAAAATCAGTAAATTCTAGTAGAGAAGAAGAATCAAGTAATTCTTCCTCATTTTTTCCATAAAAATCAGCAGCACAATAACTTCAACACAAACCCTGTAGATGTCCCTACTACCACTTTTATAGACAACTCTTATTCAAACTAGGATCTGAAACAACTCTTATTCAAACTAGGATCTGAATAAGAATTAGCAACTCCCATGAGGACTTGGAAACTTAGTCCTAGTCAATAATACTAATTAATTAAAAAGATAAATTTTAAGCCATAACTAATAACAAAAATCAAATCCAAACATTAATTTTTTTTTAAAATGTAATGGGAGTTGCCTATACACCTTCAGATCCTAGTTTGAATAAGAGTTGCCTTAATATTAGTGAGTAGGATTGAGTTTCCAAGTCATCATGGAAAATCCTAATCCTGGTGAAACTTCTAAACATCTAAGTAATTATAAACTACTAAAATCTGAATTTAGCCCTAGATGAACAAAGATTTATCCCTTAAGAGTGGGACACCACACTTGTCCTATTATGGAAAAGCACATAAAGATTCGAATCAGAGGTAGATGAAGGAGAACAACTCCTGTTGGACCCTGTGGAAGATCATTGGGACTCTGGAGACAGATCAGCCCCTACATCAATAATGATATAACACAAACTTGAGTGGAAGAGTAAACAACAGCTATTGGCAAAAACCCAAAGAAAATGGAGGCTAATGTGCGATGCATTTGTTACTAGACAAGCTTTGGAAACGAAGTTAGATTGTTTGATTAACTTTAATATTATATCAAATATCACTATAAATATGGTGGGTCCTATTGAAATAGTCAGTTCAGCAATCCAAATCCACCTGTTCATCAAAGAGTTTGTGGTGACTCGGGAAAGCAAGATTTTCTTTCAATCAAGGGAAAAGAGAAAAGGAATAGATACGTTTCATGATATGCAAAGGTTATTGTTCTTGACTTGTTTGTGGTCTCAGCATCAATAAAGAGAGCCTAGTGTACAATCTTCTGAGTCAAAATCATAGCCTTAATGGCTGAACATCGTGGACCAAAAAGAAGTAATGTGTAGATCCAGCATGAAGCCTGACAAAGGATGAGGTGAGGCACAGTTCATATAATTTGTCAATCTAATTAAGTGCTGCAGCTGTTAAGTATTGTGAATTCTGTTTTCCCATTTTTATGTTCCAGTCTCTATGGCTTAAGTGACTGAGCATAAAGCATAATGGAACAGAAGTTCAGCTAACCAGAAAATGGAGAAGAAAAAAAAGTTTGTGCAAGAACTTGTCGGTCAAGGAAAAAATAAGGAAAACTGAACCAGCTGATTAAAAGTCCACAAGCATATTTTGAGTATTATGTGTAGATGGAAAAACACTATAGTCTTGTGAAATGCCACTGTAAATAAAAAAGAAAATAAAATAAAAACCACTCTACATGCTCAAACTACTGTACAAACCATTATCTAGGACTTCATGGGGGAAGCTGAACTGCATTGGACCAGAGAAGTCAATATTAAAAAATTGCACTTGCATTTTGCTACATAGGAGTAAATTATCCTATATGAAACATAATTTAATGAAAAATAAGATCCGTACCTGTAGCTTGTCTGGTGACTGGACAATTTTAGATTGCAACTTGGCATTTTCTTGTGCACTTTGCACCAATACAAACTCAGCATTAGAAATCTACAAGCACAGAGTAAAGAGAAATAGATTATCCTTCAGCCAAAAGATACTAGGTTATAAAGTTGTTTAATATCTGCCAAATACCAAGAGAGCTCATCTCACTGAATGTAAGAAAATTATTCACTGTGAACAAATAATTCTCAACAAGATGGCATTCTAATTTAAACATCTGAGACAAGACATTCTTCTATAAAGGAAGAAGGACAAAAGACCAGGTTAAATATATTGCCTTGATGTTTTGTTTCGCAAAAATGCAAGAAACGACGACAACACTTTCTCCAAACATTTGTTGTGAAAATGATAAGAAAGCAACAAAAATTAGATCAAAATACCAGATTGCATAGATCAGAAAACAGCAGAAAGCACTGATACAATAGACCCCTCAAGCATGACAGATATGCAGCACAAAGGAACCGTCAGCAGAACATCTCTAATACACCAATCAACAAATAATACACACCTGAGCTACGCAAATAAAGCAAAAGAATATAATAAAAAAATAACTAAAGAAAATGTGCATCTGAGAAACCCTCAAGCAGTGGCAGTTCAGATATGTGACTAGAAAGAGCATAAAAAAAATGATTAGCTATCTATTGCTTAATCTTGGACACGCAAAGGTGTAAACAAAATCTAATTCAAACACAAAAATCATAAGGGATAACTTCAGAAATGTGACTAGAAAAAAATAAATAAGATAAGAATTAAAAAAAATAATAATAATAATAAAGAATATATATATGCAGGCAATGGGACTTTAGGTGCAAAATATTGGAACTACAATCCATGTACAGATTACTCTAAAACACGGTTGCTGGTGTTAGGTAATTGCATCTAAACTATCAATGCAAGAAGCTGTGACAAAAGAGCTCCCTTGAGCATCTCTTATAAAAGTAAAAATTTAAACATTGAAGGTATTTTATTCAAAATAAGGGATGGAGGGAGACGAAGCAACTATCTTCGTGTGAAATAAACCTTCTTCTTGAAATCTTCAATTAATTACAATTTGGAGACTGTCCCCTGTATCAATTGGGATAACTTTCAAATTGTATAACTATCAAAGATTTATTGTATCATTCTCATATTCATGTATATCTTTTTGATTGTGCTCCTAAATCCATTTTCACAATACAAACTATGGACACAGACAAAATTTATGTAGCCAACCCCAAGTTGTTGGGGTGAGACTTTGTTGAGTCAAGTATCAAAGTACGAACATGGATTGCATTGAAAGATCATAGAGCCAACCTTTTCATCCATTTCTTTGCTCTTCTCCCTTAGTGTTCGGAAGGAAGCCTTTAATGACATCTGGTGATTATTGAGCCCCTGAATGGTCTGGCGTAATTCTTTGACTTGAGCATCTACTTGTTGAACAAATGGTTGCTCCCTTTCATCTGCTTCTTTGTGCTCCGAAATTTCCACGTTCATCTGCAAGTCTGATGCATAAGTTGCTTCTAAAAATTTTTGTTTAAAATAACTCTCATTTTGCTTCCAGTAAAACTTTTCCTTAGAGGTACCTGTGAAATCTTTGACTCCAATTCTAGGCATTGTTGTTCATGGAAATTCATTTCATCAACAATTGGTTGTAATAGATTCAATTTTGTTTCCCTGAGGTATATAAACAAACAGAAAAGAAAAGTCATAGTTAATTATTGAACTACTAAAAAGTGTAACATTTACTGTTATATATTGTAGTTACAACATTTACCTTTTATTCTTGTTACATGTAACTTTATCGAATCACGTTTCAGATAAGAAAATCCGTTCTTATACTTTTTGCTCTTTTTGAAACACTATGCAGGAAAGCTTGACCCAAGTTGTGAAGATCGCTTCTTGGGAAGCTTGCTTGGGAAGCCAATTCGATTCTGCTTCCCCAAAAACGCGTGGGAAGCATTTAGGAAGCGAGGAAAGCAATTTTGGAAAGCATGGGAAAACGATTAGGGAAGAGCAAGGAAAGCGACTTTGGGAAGCGAGTAGAAGTGTTTGGGGAAGTAATTGGGAAGCTTTTTTTATTGCAAAGCCCATGCTATTGGTATTAAATAAAATAGGTTTCAATGTTTTGGCATTGATTTTGTAGCAAAAACTTATGGAATTTAGTATTGATTTTTATTCCATTCCAATAACAAATATTCAAATACGATGTTTTCCTACAAGGTCTTCTATAGTCTAACTTGAAGATGCCTAGTTATCAACAAAATCCCATTTAAGGTAAATTAAGGTATGACTGTTGTTGTATTTTATATATTTTAAGTGATTCAAATTTTATTTTATAATTATTTAATATATAATTCTTCAAGTGATTTGACCAGTGGAGACTAGTCATTGGGAATACCCTTGACTTAAGTCTTGTCTCCCACATCTCTATATGAGATGTCGGGAAATGTTATTTGGTTATTATTTTGTCATTTTCAAGACAAGTGGTTGAGGCTTGTCCACCTTTATCTATTTATTTATTCTTATTCCCTTGGTTACTTAAGGCTTAAGCATTATGACTGTTTGAAGTGGCATTGGAATGAGCCAAAGCATTAAACCTTTGTCTCCCACTCACATTCCTTATTCTCTAAGTTTCCTCCTCTATATATACTATAGTTGGGGACGTTTTGGCATATTTATAACATATTATCTTCTTTTCTTGTTTAAGTGTTCTTACATTTTTATATGTGACTGAGTTGGGTCTGTACCCAAGCTCAAGAGACCCTTCAAGGGACCATGCTACCTCTGGAGAAGAAAGACTATTGAATCCTGAAGTCTGATTGTCATCAACACCTCAAGTGCTAAGGAATTGATCTAAAAGAAGAGCATATTCAGATTCAAGGATAGTGCATTTGCATGCAAGTTCACCACTTGCATAAACCGATAAGTTCATCATATTCTTCTCTTCTTCTACTGTTCTAATTTGTTTAAGTGTTTGTAATTATCTATAATAGAAAATTTTCAGCAAGCCTATATTTCCAACAACTGCTATTAATATAATGGGAGTAAGCTATATATATATAATGGGAGTAAGGCATCGAAGCCTTAACAAGTGCCCTGTATATAAAGAATAAGTCCCACAACTGATTGAATGATGAAATCAACAATGTATATACTTTCTATTAAGTATAGTTATTGTAGTTGTACTTATTGGTTTGTAGATTAATAATTATTTACTTCTTATTAATATCACCTATTAACCGATTATTTTCATTTCATTTTCTAGTCATTTCAAAATAGTTTTTCTAATGGTTTTAAAGTTGCTCCCAGATTGCACATGCTTCCCAATTGCTTCATATTTGTCCTTCAGTCATCTTGATCATTTCTCTTCTTGCTTCCTCACAATTTTTTAGCCTTGGTTCCCGCTTCTCACTCTGGTAACTATGGGTTATACGCACACATGCACAGACATACGACATGGATCGCAATCCTGTTGAGACTGGATCAACCAAACCAAACAGCATGATTTGTATTTCCTTTTTAATCTTTATTTTTATATTTTTTACTTTTAGGTTTGGGAGGTCGATTGCATTCTACAACCAAATTAATAAAAAAAAAAAAATTGGTTCACATTGAGCATTTATTTGTTCTAACCTGTCAGATTGAGGGCCAAACCAACATGACCAGGTTGTTAATTGCACAACCCAGGCCAGCACCACTCACTTTATTCGTGGTTAAGGTTGGCATTGCTCAACATGATTAATGATTGGGTTGTAAAAAATTGAAAACTGCTCTCTTCTTCTGTGAATTTCATATGTACATGTGCCCACATGGTCACCAGTCAGCCAAAGCAAGAAATTAGCATCATTTGGATGATCTAACAGTCCAAGAAGATCATTGACATTTTTCCCTCTGCATTTTGGTCTGCTGCAATATTCTTCTGTTTCTCTTGACTGTTTAAATGCATGCTTTTGTTCGGACAATTGATATCACTGAGAAAAAGCTATATGTGTATGACTTCACATCAACTGGATGAGCTCTTCATAAATGCAACAACTTTCCCATAATATTTTATATATCTGCTTATTCCTCTCCTCTTTCTTTTTAATTTGATGAGAAAATCAGGAAATATTTTGGGAGCAAAAACGAAGGACAGCACATTCGACCATAAGTCATTCAGCGAGTCCAAAAAAAGAAACTAATTCCACTAAAACCATCTTCAAACAGAATAAAAAACAAAATGATCGAAAAACTCTCACCTGTGAAGGCAGAAATTGAGAATCGCACTAAGAAATACACTCGTCCTATGCGTATCAGGTTTTACCATATCTTTCAAGGCGAAATTTGTGGGGCAATTGACCGAAGCTACCATCTCCTTTATCTTATAGCATAAATTCATTGTCCGGACTGATTCTACGTGAAGGTCCGGATTCTCCAGCTGCTCCAAAGCACCGAAATCAGCTTGGCCATGATCCTCCCTGCAAGATCAGAAACCCTAGAACAAGATTTAAAAAAAAAAATTGATCAGAAGTAAAAGTTAGGGTTAAGTTTGAGAACGAACTGGAGAGGGTCGAGATAGATGAGAATGTTGGTGAAGAGCGCGCAGACAAGATCAGGCGTCGGGTTGATGAGATCTTCTTCCCTAATGGTGGCGATCTGGCATTCGGAGAGAACAGTGACCATATCTCTGCGAGAGAGGACTGGAAAGGAGAAGGTCGACGCCATCTCCCACCTTGTGTTTCCCGCGCAACAGAGGGGATTTTTCTCCCATTTAAACACGAGTTTGTTTTATTAGACGATGATTCTCGTCTACAAGGTCAAACGGTAAAAATAAATAAAAAATTTTGGTTGGACAGACGGTTGTAAGAGCCTACCAACGGAACATTTTAGTTCTTATTAGTTTTTTTTTTTTTTTTTTTTTAAAGCTTGTAATTCCTAACGTAAGGGAAAAGGGAAGGGAACGTTGTTCTGTTGCGCGGATGATGACCACGCCAAGGGAGGTAAATGAAATAAAATCGGTGAGTAATGCAATTTTTTAATATGGAATATGCATTTTATTTTATATAACGGCAGCTGGTGTCCTGGACACCATCCTAGACACCAAATCCTAGAAACAAATGTTATGTGATGAAAAGATGTATGTGATTCTCTGTGAACATGTTATAGATGGACCCGTG
>JAOXJP010083500.1:0-14912 GCA_025762735.1 Platanus orientalis | reverse complement strand
TTTTTAATGATGTGACTGGACATCGATTTTGGAAACAAGATTAAATTTAAAAAAAAAATGTTTGAAATGCCTAACTCCACATTTAAATTGGTCGGCTCCAAAAGATTCTAAGGTAAGTTATTCGTTTATGAGTTGGGGAAGGTGTTAGGTACCCCACCTCATCCGCTTTCGCGGTTTCTTACTTTAAACCCATTATAACCTAATGGTTAACTTAAATTATAATATAATTGTCCCACCTATTATTTTCTATGTCATTTTATTGAGATTAAACAGGGAATCTAAATGCCATTTCTGCCAAAATTTCGGCAGCATAACGGCTGTAATATGGACCCCTAGAGATAAATAGTGATCCCCATGTCACTTCTTCAATAACCTAATAGTCCACATATTAATAAAGACACTCCAAATATCATACATCCACCACATCATCATTGTTCACCCGATAGCTCCGTGTCCATCATAAATAAAATGAACTATGTTATATATACATAACTCTCCAAAGTTCATAATAATATGTTCCGAACTTCTAATTAAATGAAATAAGCATACGTGTACAAATTGAGATCCCAAAGTATGACATTTACCTGCTAAGCCACAATTGTATTGTCACCCCATAACTAAAACCTTTAGATGTCTCCTACATATAACACGTTTGGAAGTTAGGAAAGTCATTTATATAAGAATGAAAATAAGTTAAAAGGATCAAGCTTATAGACATACCTTTGTTGCCTTTTGAGGTATCCATATTAGACATAAGACATTAGTAGCAAGGTATAACATTCTACAACATAGAAAAAATAGGTCTCCATATAACGAATCTATTATGTTAGAAAAACGAATATAGATCATTATATAATTAATATACTAAAAGGGACTTCTACTAAGAATGGGTCATAAGATGAGCTAAACCAAGAATTGATTCCACTATTAATTCTTCCACACAAAGAATACTAAAAATAAATAAACAAGTCAAAATGGGACTTTTATATGCAACACGTGAGATTCTAAAGTATAATGAATTTATAAAATAAACATATTTATATAATGTCTTTTCTTAATAAGAATCAATTGAAAATTTAATTATAGGTCGGATGTGAAGGGTGTAAGTGTAGAAAATTGACTACATAACAAACAGTTTAAAACTAAAGAGAATGGATTAAGTATCATCCCCCCAACATGTCATTATTTGAATATTACAATACTTAAGTAACTATGCAAATCAAGAAACGAAACTAAACAAAACCAAAACCCATCAATATTTATGAAATAGGAAGACACATGAAATCAATTAACAGTCTAGCACACATGAAAAAAAAAGTTGGGTTCATTAACATGTTGAGATGTGAGAAAGGAAAAAAAACTTAGAATTTATTGATAAAGCAAAGTTTGAAAGTAAGGTGTATTTGGAACCATCAACTTATGACAAAAGGAATGCAATGATCACATTGATGTAAGGTGCTAATCCATCACCATGTGATATATAAGAAATATGCAATGGATTTATAAACATCGTGTATTAACCCATCCCCATTTGCAATAAACCCATTAACAATATGAATGAACTCATATACACGTGATATACCAAAAGAGGTATTCAGTAAACTTATAAGCATCATATGTAACCCATCACTATGATAACAAAATTAACACCACATGCTAATCCACAGGAGGATTATGGAAACAAATGTTCAAGGCAAAGGAGCAACCCAACAACAAATGGTTGATTAACACTCCATCTCTAAGCAAATGATACACATGTTCACCAAGAATATCTTCTGGATAGTGAGATGGTTCTCCATCAAGATTTTGTCTTTTCCATGGGAAGGGCTTCTTCATATCTTAAGGGGGGGAAAAAAGGTAAGATAATGGGATAAAGAAGAGAACAAGTTTCTGAAATCCAAAGGAGTTTCACATGACAATAAAGAGAAGAAATTTCTGAATCCAGATGAGATTGACATGACAACATCTTATGCATCTACATCAATCATCTCAGGCTTATACCATTTGGTTTATTAAGTAGTAGATCTAAAATTAGATACCTGTTGAAACTGTAAATTACCATCAAAGAAACACTCAAGATAATAGCATAAAATAAAATAAAAAAGGAAGAGTGTGATATTTCCAGGTGGTGGAGAAAAGGTCAAGACATATCCACCCAACCATAAAATAGAGAACTAGAAAGACATCTGCTCTAGAGAAAGCAAAAATCCTTGTGACAATCAAACCTGAAATCAACAAGAGTTCTCTTGGTTGCCTAATCTGTGAAACCATCACTTTCCATACCCACAATAAATGACAAAGATCTCAATTCAATAAATAAATCAGAACATTGGGCAGCTTCTAATAATCCCAATTATGACACTTGGTGATGCTAGTCTACTCACTGAACTGATGCACACTAACGCTTTTTTACTAGTTCTCATTGAATTCTGAAATTATCTCCTAGATTTAACTATAAATAAATTCTAGAAAATCAAAGTCTTTAGCAATAAAAAGTTTTTATCTCTAACAATTCACTAGCACCAATACATAGAAATTAATCCATTAGAATAAGCATTAACTCGTACATAAGAAAGTCACTAACCAAATGCAAAGATTTATCAACAGTGAATGTAGAGAGTGGGGGTTGGTTAATGGAGGAGGGAAAGAGAGGGGGTTTGCTGGAGTATGTATGGAGTGTGAAAAGAATGAAGAAGGTAGACAAGAGAGGGTTTTTCTCAAAACCCTAAACCCCAAAAATAAATAAATAAATGAGGGGGACCGTGTGAAAGAGGAGGAGAAGGTTAACAACCAAAAAAACCCTTGTACTGATAAGAGTCCGGCTCTGGTGAAATTGCTTTTGCAGGAAAGAGATTGAGGGGGAGAAGGATTTTGGCCGTTTCAGTATCACTATGAAATTTTGAATCGATGTCGGTGGATGGATTTTTGGATTTTGGCTACACATGATCTAGTCCTTACGTACGGTTGTGAACAGCCTGAACCGGAGTTGAAAAAAGCCGGGCCTCACGTTGAACCCATAGTTACGTTGAGGGCCTGAGGCCTGAGGTAGGAAATTTTTTTGGGAAGTAAATTTTTTGTTCCCAAATTGTTCCAGCTGGGATTTGGTTTGACCCCATGAAAAACCCTAAGGTCCGCCCTGCATCAGGGGTGGACACATCAGCACTGGAAAAGTGATTTACACTTTTTGGGGGTGATTATCACTTTTTGTGGCTGATGTGTCTACTACCTCTAAGGTAACGCGAATCAACTGTAAATTTTGTTGTAGTTTTTTGTAACATAAATAAAAAGATCACAAAAATATAAAAAAAAAACAAAAGCATCATGTTAAAGACAAAACAACCCATGTTAAAAGACAAAATACCCATGTTTTTTGTTGGTGCTATAAAAAAACTATAGCAAAATTTGCTAAAACTGATGATTCTTATTTTTTTTTTAAACGGAGTGTCTAGTACAAGGTTTTAAAACTCGGCTGATTCTGAGTCGGATCGACCGATCCAACTTGGAATCGGTTGAGACCGATCCGATTTTTAAGGTCAACTCATAATCTATTTTGACTCGACCGATCCAACTCGGGAATCGGCCGATCCGGGTGTGAATCAGCTTGAATCGGCTAATCCGGATCGGGAATCAGTTTGAATTTTTTTTTTTAATTTTGAATTTCAAAACATTTAAATTTTTTTGTTTTTTTTGCACGAGTCAATTCAAAATCAGTCCGGATCAACCAATCCAATTCGGGAATCGGTCATGACTGGTTCCGACTCCGATTCCAAGTTTTAAAACCATAGTCTAGTATATATATCCTCCAAAGGTTCTATGTTGAAATCGTCTCTGCAGTGTCTATGGTAGTTTATAAGCTGACATCTGTTGTAAGGGGGATTAAACACCTCAAACAAAATTGCTAAGTTGAAAAGTAGGTAACAAAGAGACACCAAATTAAAAACTCATTATGTGTAATCAGCGGCAAGGCCTGCGTCATCACAGACATTCAATTTTTTTTTTTTATAACAACCATCATTGGTTAGAAACGCTTAAAAAAAGTGTTAAAATCAAAATTTAGGTATTCAAAAAGGCACCTGACCAAAAAAATCAGGAAAAACATTTTTCATGCTACAAAAAACTATAAGGGAGCGGCCGAAAAAAATCATGAACAATTAACCAAAAAAATATTAGATAGGTGTGTGGTTAAATCAGCACGAACTTCATCCTGATTCACCAGCAGATGATCCACTCCTATTCATAAACACGTCATGTGTCAATCTATGGTGTGATAATATAGGAGAACACACATCTGGAAACAAAAATTTACTTCACTTTTTTGGATGTATTTATATATAGGCTTCTATTTGGGGGCAAATGTTATGTCCTATCTCCCTCTACCACAGGTTGACACGTGATGGTCAATTGAATTTGGTGCCTCTTAAACAGGGAGCACATGTTCATTTGAACACTTTTTTAATTGTTTTAATCCTATACAATATTTTTATGGGTACCTTTTTTTATCATTTGAAAACTGTCCAGCCTTTGTGTGTAGGACACAGTAGGACTTACAAATCCTGGACAGGCATGTATATTCAAGCTAAGGCATGCTTGGGGCCTTCCGCCTCCAGGTCTGTTTGTTCCTGGCCCAACCAGTAGTATATATTGCCTCAGGCCTTCTAAGGCCTTGGCCGGACTAAGCCCATGCATAACCCTATCTTTATACCGGAAAAAATTGAGGTGAAAACGAATCTTGTGAGAACTGTGAAAATGGCATCAGGGTACGAGACACATCAGGGATGAAAAGTTATAAGTGCCCCCGAAAAAATGTAAATCACTTTTCGGTACTGATGCATCAGCCCCTCTAGTGCCGTTTGCACAGTTCTCATGAGATTCGTTTGCACATAATCCAAGCTGCTTTATACCTGGTCCAAAAAAAGACAGAAAAATTAGGGCTTGGATTATGTGAAAATGAATCTCTTCAGAATTGTGCAAACAGCACCAGAGGAGCTGATGCGTCAGTACCGAAAAGTGATTTACATTTTTTGGGAGGCACTTACCACTTTTGGCACTGATGTGTCCGCGCACCTGATGACATTTGCACAGATCTCATGAAATTCATTTTCACCTAATTTTTTTCTTAAAAATTAGTATCAACAAGTAACTGGAAAGAGGTTTAGCTAATGCTGCATGAAGATTGAGTTTTCACTTCACTTAAGAAGAGTGTACAGGGCATGTTGGGGTTTCTTTTGTAGAAAAAATAATGCAAACCTCTTTGTAAGTAGGAATTTTGGATTTTCATTGGCTGGAAAAAAATAAAATGAAAAGGGGTATGTTGGTCTTTTTAGTGGGGGTATGAATGGGTAAAAGGGCAAAGCGCTCAGGTTTAGCTTAGCTGAGTATGACTGATGAGACATGATCTGCTGTAGCTTTTTGTAACATGAACAATGTATGGTTTTTTGGTCTTTGAACAGGGGTTTTGTCTTTTTGTATTTTTGTTCATGCTAGAAAAAGATGCAGCAAAATTTGCTACAGTTGATCCCCGCCAAATGATCAGCTGTAGCAAATGTTATTGTAGATTTTTGTAGCATGAATAAAAGATCTCAAAAAAGACAAAAGTCCCATGTTAAAAGATAGAATGCCCACGCTTTTTGTTCATGCTACAAAAAAACTATAGAAAAGTTTGATATACCTGATCATTCCTCGTTGATCACCTGGCCAAAGATCTGTTGTAGCAAATTTTGCTATAGCTTTTTGTAGCATGAACAAAAAGCATAAGATTTTTATCTTTTAATTTGGCTTATTTTTTGTCTTTACCAAATGATCAGCAGTAGCTTTTTGTAGCATGGCTAAAAAGATCACAAAAAGACAAAAATTCAATGTTAAAAGACAAAACAACCCATGTTAAAAGATAAAATACCTATGTTTTTTGGCTGTGCTACAAAAAGCTACAGAAAATTTTGTTACAGCTGATCACCTGACTTTTTAATTTATTTTCTTAGTAATCAAAGGAAACGATGCAATGCATGGTTTCTAAGGAACGCAGCTAAGTAGAAATATAGTACACTACGGTTGAGCTACAAAGGCCCATGAGTGGCTTAGCCTAAGATCAATACAACCCTAATTAGGGGTGGGCTTGAGTCAGGTTCAGGTTGGGCCATGGTAGGCTCAGGACCGAGCCTGCTATATTACATTATAGGATCGGGTCAGGCCTGCGCCCGGCCTAATTATTTTTGCCGGTCCTTCTCCCTATAATGTTAGAAAAAAATATGTTATTTTCATTGAGAGTTGAACTCAAGATCTTACTAAACCGGTATTTTAACCAACTGAGCTATAATAGCTTCCCACCTTTACCCAAAAAAAAAAAAAGACCTTTAAAAGGCTTAGTAAATAGTAATACTTGAGATATATATATATATATATGAATCGGGCCCGGGCTGGGTGGTGGTAAGCCCGAGCCAGCCCCATTATAGGTTTGAGTTTATACCTCGGGTCTGGGCCTTTGTTGGGCCGGGCCTCTTGGAACCAATTTTGAGTTGGGCTCAGGATGGGCTGACCACAGCCCATCAAAAATGTGAGTTGGGGTTGACCATCAAAAGAATGTATTAGATTATATGATTGCTTTTTATTAATAATAATAATCATATGGTTGCTAAAAACGTTACTATGCATAATATATGGTCTCAAGATTTGGAGTCCATAGTTATTAAACTTCCTTAAATCCCTACAAATCAACAACTAATTTCGAAGATCTTTATCTTGAGTAATTACTCTTTATCCTGTCTTCTCGGTTTATCTTTTATTTCTAAGGATGTCATTATTTATTTTATAGGTAATGATAGTGTCGGATAAGCTCCATTTACACCAATTAGATGGTCCACTGTTGTCCCAGGTTCTCGGCGGGATGAGCTCTGCAGACACAAAACAGGGTTAGGTAGCTAGCGCTGGCGGGGTGCCAATTTCTAGTTCTCCGACGGTCAAGTCAAGAAAGTAAAGAAAATGTAGGAAGTAGAGCTTTCCTCTGTTATCATCAGTGGCTGGTCTCTTTCTGCTCGGATTTGCCACATGTGTGATTTCCTTGCCGAGCTGGATTCTCCTCCCCTAGTGAACCCTCTGGCTATCACCCTTATCACCCCCAATGGGCCCTTCAGACCTTCTCTTCTCGAGCATGAGGGTCTCGACGGGTGCTTTCACGTTTGACTTGTTGTCGCTCCGCGATAAACCTCTACAACCGGCATCGCTGGATAAAGGTTTCTATCTGCTCCTTCAAGTCAAAGCAGTTGTTGGTGTCGTGGTCATGGTCTCAGTGAAAATGACAGTACTTGTTTTAGCTTCTCTTTTCCTGCGGAGCGCATTAAGAGGAGTATAGTTTTGGAACCTACTCGAGGGGAGGTTGACTGGTGGCCGGATCCCACGGCTGTCGTTGCTTACTCTCACCCAATCGCCTCTGTCCTCCTAAGGTGCTTGTTATTGTTCCCTCTTTCTCTTGTCAAGCTACGAATTGGACCCAGTGTCCCGTTGTCGCCTGACGTTGAACGTATCTTCAGCATTCATGTGTTGTTGTGTCTTCACCATGAGGTCGGTCATACGGGACAGGGGGTTCTTGAAGAGAAAGAACAAGAATTTAGAGGGCTGCAACCCCACCATTAAAGCTGTCACGATCATTTTTTCCTAGGCGTCATCCACTTGCAACATTTCTTTATTAAACTGGGATATATAGTCCTGTAAGGATTCCCCCTTGCTCTGCTTGATATTCAGAAGATAAGTGGCCGGCTTCCAATGATTCTGACCGTTGATGAAATAGTCGACGAAATGCCAACTCAGTTCTGTGAAGTTCGATATGTTGCCAGGTTACAATCGGCTGAACCAAACCCTAGTAAACCCCTTGATTGTGGTTGGGAACGTCCAGCACATGATTTCGTCTGGGGCCACCTGGAGGTTCATGTGCGTCTTATAAGCCTCAAAATGATCCAGGGGGTCCCTGCCGCCATCGAACATCTCGATCTACGGTGGTTTAAATTTGTCAATGAGGGGTTGAGACATAACCTCCGAGATGAATGAGTGGTCTGTCTTCTAAATTAGCTCATCGATAGTGGCCAGGGTTTTTCCTTTCAAGGCTTCCCTTATCGTCATTCATTTTCTCCTCCCAGGAACCTGGGATGTGATCCTTTCTCCATGGTTACTTGTCTCTCAAAACTGAGAGGCCGTAGTGCTTACTGCTTCGTCTTCACGTCTTTGGTCATGGCTCCGGGTTTAAGGGATGTGAGACCCTGGTTGTCCTGCGTCACCGCTACCTGGTGCGCCCCTTCAGCCTCTCAACTCTTGTAGAATTTCCTGGTTTTGCTCCATCAATAGCTGCATGTTTGCCGTCAAACCCTAAACCTTTCGCTCAAGTACATCCATCCTTGGGGTTCTAGGGCGTGCTCTATTGAAGACTGATGTTTCCAGCCCGTCGACTTCATTAACCTGGTCGTGTTAAGCTGTCATCGACCTCGTTTCAACCATGCGGACCTTAAGTTCTGCCGGAAACGAAGCGTTTCCCACAGACAATGCCAACTGATAGTGTATTGGATAAGCTCCCTTTACACCAACCAGATGGTCCATTGTCGTCTCAGGTTCTTGGCGGGGCCAACTCTACACACATGAAACGAGAAAAGACCAAGTAACTAGCGCTGGCGGGGTGCCAGCTTCTAGCTCTCCAACGGTCAAGTTAGGAAAGTAAGGGGAATGTAGAAAGTAAAGCTCTCATTTGTTAGGGTTTTTGATGTCTTATACCTGGCGGATGGATTGACACCCATATTTATAGGCTCGAGTAGTGGTGTATCAGGGCGAATCATACATGTCACTTTTCTCCCACGTTCTTGCATGTCATTTTCTCCCATGTTCTCGCATTACACTGTTGCACACGTTCTTGGCCGCGTCTCTCCTGCCTTCTCAGTCATTTTCTCAGAATTGATAGGTCTGTTGTAGAGAATATCTTATTCGAATAACGGTTTTTTGATCATACTTATAATTGGGCTGAGTCAGCAGGGGTTATCACACTTTAGCATGTCGGGGGATTTCAAACCCCGGGGTCTCAGATAGTCTATAGGTCTCGGGGGTCTCAGGGGTCTGAGTAGTCTCTTGGGGTGTCAGGTACTTTAACTGACAGCTAGGGTTATTAGCGGGATGCCAAGGGTCAAGTATCGAAAGATAATTCATTTTTTGGTCAAAGGTTTCGGTGTTTAACGAGTCGGGGGACCCAGGGCCGACTCCCCTTGAAACTTTTTGGATTAATTCATCTAGGGTCGGGGTTATGCCGATTAGTCGGAACCGGCTAATAGGGCCCTCAATATAGTTTTTCTCATCAGGTAATTATAAGTGAAGACGGGTTTTGAACCCAAGTCTATGGTATGACAACCACAAACTTCACCAACTTAGCAAGCTAGCATCTTCAAGGATGTCATTGTTAAGTGAGATTTCACAATAAAATAACTAAATAAATGTTGTGTCGAGGATAATCCAAAATGGGTGGGAGTTAGATGGAATTTCAATTTCTCACCCATTTTATTCCATATGACATCCGCTGGGGTCCTGGACACCAAATCATGGACAGGATATTTGTTTCCTTTTTAAAAAAAATGAAATTAATGTCCTGTCCATGAATTGGTATCCAGGATGGTGTCCAGAGAACACCAAATCCTGGACCAGACATTTGCGCCCTTAAAAATCTCACTGGCATGGACACAGCACTAGGGTACACCATTTTGGGAGTAAATGTCGTGTTTGTGTCCAAGATTTTGTAACATCTACCGTGTTTTGGACACAAGATTTTGGATCTGGTACCTCTTACAAATATTCTTTTGAACACCTTTTTAAGGTTTTAACCCTTTAAATCCCATTTTTTTCGGTACCTATTTTCATTTAAAACTGAATTTGCAATCTTAATCCTATGCACCCAACCTTTGTGTCCAAAAGGCTGTAGGACATACAAAATCCTGGACACAACATTTGTTCCCCACTGTTTTAATTGCTTAATGACTAAAAGAGTACACGGTTTTAATTGCTCCAGGGTTAAAGGAGGAAAAATAATACATTAATTTTAAGTGGTTAGTAAAAACATGCAATGAACAAGTTACACACTAATGGTACAGCAACGATTCCCAACATACAGGTTGGTTTCTCGTCAAGGCATGCAGTTTCTTTTCCTTGTTAGCTGGGTCTTCTAACACTAACACCTTATCCATGTCTCTCACCCCAACCATGTGTAAGAAGTCCTCATCTTCTCTTTCCTTTCCTTTATATAGAAGCCTTTGCTCTGTTGGTTCCAAACCAGTCACCATAGATAATATCATCTTCAGTTCCCCTGGAGAGAGAACATAAATCATTACTCATGTAAGAACAAAAATTCAGGGGGTTATGAGAGACTGGGTTTAGGCAATTAATGTGATATGGGTTCGATTTCATTCTTACCAAAATAGAAGAAAAAATATAATGGAAAAATACTCTATCAAAAGCTTGGGATGACCCTGAAGAACCTGGGTGCTGGATGCCATGTGGCAAAAAAAGTAAACCACCACATCTTGTGGGCCTGTATTGGGTTTTTTTTCAGTTTTTTGCCATGTGTCACCTAATACCTTAGTGCTTCAGGGTTGTCGCAGGTTTTTGCACTGCAGGAAATCTGTTTTGATTGTGCATTTCAAGAGGCTGTGGCCTCTATCTTCCATAGGGAAGACCCAGGGTCGAAAAGCTGAAGGGGGGAGGGGTGAGCAGTGAGAAATGGTGTCACTTGCTCGGGTTTCCCGCTGGCTCATGCCAGACCCGCTTCATGGTTATCATGATAAAGGCCTACATAGCCATACAATTAGAGAGAGAGAGAGAGAGAGAGAGAGAGAGAGAGAGGATTGTGTCAGTCTCCCTTAAGGATGCTAACCTCCACTGGGCATCAGGGGGGCGGACACATCACGCCCAAAAGCGATAAGCCCGCCCCCCTCTCTCTCGAAAAAGTGTAAATCACTTTTTGGTGCTGATGTATCCGCTCCCTGACATCCAACGGAGGTTAGCGTTTTTAAGGGAAGGGGGCACAATCACACACACGCACACAGGATTTTCAGATTAAAAAAATGGGAAAATTTTACGAGGGTTTACCAAAAGTTGAAGTTGCTTCAATGGAGATATCATGCCATTGGGATCCAGTAGAGACTCTCAGAGTGATCATCCCTTCACCCACACTATCCCCATTTTCTCTCTTTTGAACAAGCATGCCTCCAGGTCGGAGTTCCCACTTGATATTATCACCACCTCCGTATCCTTTGCCAGCCCCTCCAACACTGACACTGCCACCACCACAGAGCTTCGAATTGCTCCTGCAAAACCTTTTTACTCTTAACTTAATCATCTCTCTCTTTCTCTCTCTCTCTCTCTCTTTGAAAGTAAGGAGGAGAGGGTATTGAAGGAGGCTAGTTTTATAGAACCTAATGATACATTATACGACAGAAAAGAGAAGAATAAAATACAAACAGGATAATAATAAAATAAATAAATTAAGCGTTTGGTAAGGGAGTTCCAATCATCTCCAGTTTGTATGGAGAAAACGGCCTGAAATCCTCTACGCCACGATGCTTGACAAAGGGTGTCTTGCTAAATACAGAAGAGGAAGGTATTTTAGTAGATGCATTAGATTATCCTGTGTATTTACTGTAGTACCCTTTGTCTATAGTAATGGACGAGTGTAAGAGTGCCATGTGGAATTCAACATGGGTGGGAGCGTCTTGTGCTGATTTCACGGGGGTGGCAGGGCACATGGGTGATCGCTTGGCAACACGCTTGCTTGATTGACGGACCAAATAAAATCATAAAGAATGCTAAGATTATTAAAATCTCAGTGGGCTTCCTTCTTCCGGGGGATGTCTCCTTAGATGTTGATTTGATATATATATATATATATATATATAATAAGATATGGATATTAAGTATTTGTCTTCACTTGTGCATTTACCTATTTTGGTTTACTTATACGTTTGTTAGGTTCCTATTAAAGTATTGGCACGGAATTTTAGGGTTTTTTAGTTTTTTCTCCTTCTTTGAAGGTGGTTGGCACTTGGCAGTTCTAGGGTATCTCCCCATGTGGACAGGGTTCATATCTCTCTCTCTCTCTCTCTCCTTGGGACCCAACCATGTTTTCAACAATGGACAGTTTTAGCGTCCTGACCAGGGTTATCTGTTTATCAATTCAATTCAATGTTCACGGCTGGTAATTTGACACTATTTCTTATGAAAATGAAAAAGAAATAACTTAAGGCTGTGTTTGGCTGCCACCAGCAATGAAATTAATTCATTTTAAATTACCAATTCATTTGAAGCCACAATGTGATGGTTGCAAACTCATTTAAATTCATATTGATTCGTTAACCAAAATTAGGAATGAAGGCACCTTAGGTTTTTATAAAATGATGATTAATGTTATCCTTCATATTTTAGTGATGATTAGAAATTAATCCATTTTTGTTAGGGTACATATGCACTCAGATACTATGAAAAAACCCAAAATGGAATGATTTCATTCCATGTGCTTCCAAAACAGTGCGGGGCTGTCAAGTGTTGAATGGCTCCAAATGAGCCCTATCAAAAATAATAATAAAAAATTACCATGTACTTGATGTTTGAAGGAAATACCGTCTGCTATCAGGTAACTAGAAATTTGCAACTTGAGCCAAAAGATTATCTCAATGACTCAATCCCTCCCCACCAATTTATTTGGATCCGGGTTTGGCTTAACTCAACCTGTTTAATATAAATAACAGACTGGTTGGACATTTGACCGTTTCCCAGTTCCGGTTCATCCTATTTAACCCAACCACAACATAACGATTTAAGATCTTGCAAATAATGTTACACCTTTACAATCTAAAGAAGTAAAAGAGTGTGTGCGTGGGCATGTGCGTGTGTATATTCTTTCCCTTTAAGGGGACAAACAGATTTGCATTTATTACAATAAGTTTTACCCATCTATTACAGGAAAAACAAACCTAGCTAGTAATATGTATAGATTGCAGTGGCACATGTTATCTCTTACCTAAAATAATTGCAATTGGACAATGCCATGTTTGGGTCCTACGGCATTGTATCCTTTCACCACCTAGTGGCAATCAGACAAAACATCCAGCAGTGGTTCAGTACGTAAACCACCACTTTCCGGCAATCCCCCTGCCTTGTGGTGACACAAATGGATCTCTTGTGGGTCTACCCCATATGGTTGGGAGTGACGCCGTCGGCAAATGACACAGCTGAATAGCAAGGAGAAGAACACGTCGTCTTCTTTGCCCTTCTTGTATGTAACACACAAAACTGCTTGTGGGGTTTGTTCTACGTCAGCAAACAAATGCATTGGGCAAGATTTCATACGGAACAAATGTTCTGTCCATGATTTTGCATGTTCAACTGTGTCCTATACATAAAGGCTGGGTGTATAGGGTTAAAAATGTAAAAACAGTTTTCAAATGAAAAAAACATATGTATCCATTAAAATAGGGTATATTGGGTTAATATTGTTAAAAAAGAAGTGTTCAAATGAAAATTTGATCCAAGGATTGTCCACTACCCTTAAAAATGCTAACCTCTCCTGGTGTTAGGGAGGTGAACACATCAGTGCTGAAAAGTGATTTGTAACATTTTTTTTTTTTTTTTTTTTTGGGGGGGGGGGTGTATCCACCCCCATATGCCCATTAGAGGTTAGTGTTTGTGTCAGCACATGCCAGCCCATAATGTGAGGACACAGTAGGACATACATAATCTTAGATAGAACATTTGCTCCTTATTTATCATCGTTGGATCCCAGCATGGGATAGAGAACCTCAAGCAATTGAAAAACCATACCCGTGAGTATAAAACATAAGTAGAAAAAATAAAGAAGTGTTTACATAAGATTTACACGGAATGCCAATTGATAGGAATGTTTGAAAAATTCCTAATAGTATAGCTTTAGCTTGGATCATTTTGACCTGGGTGTCTATCAAGCATCATTTTTGCACTGACACATGAAAAAGGTGAATTGCATCCCTATGGGGTAAGATGTTCTGTCCAGGATTTGGTGTTCAGGACACCAGGAGCCGTCATATGAAATAAAATCCATATTTCATATTCAAAAAAATGCATCACCCACCCATTTTATTTCATACGATGTCCCCTAGTGTCCTGGACCGAACATCCTTTCTACATCCCCTAAACCCATGGTAAAAAGAAAAAAAAATACATTTTTTTCACTTTTTTGTCATGTGTCAGCATAAAATTGATGTTTGATCCACACTACACATCCCAGTTGGAGACGATCCTGGCTATTAGGGCTTACATATAATTTATGAATCATTACATTATCCAAAGGGTAATACATCAAGACCAATTAACAGGACTCTATGCTTCCTGGGTTTTCTCCAAGATAAGTGGAAGGATCTTGAATGGATAACCAAATCTTTTGGCTGATTCAGAAAATGAAATAAATTTTCTGTCCAGGATTTGGTGTCCAGGACACCGTCGTGGAATAAAATGGGTGGGAGTTAGATAAAATTTCAAACTCCCGCCCATTTTATTCCTTGTGACGTCTCCTGGTGGGTGTCCTAGACACCATCCCCAGTGCCCTGGACTCCAAATCCTAGACAGAACATTTATTTTGCATATGCTCCCTTCAAAAAAGTCTGGAGAACTGCAATCTGATTCATTTTCCAACAAGCTGTGGCCCTTATTCAAAGCACGCCCAAGGAAAAGGGATGCACGAGATTTATTTGTCCACCAGATTTACTTTTGGTCTTTGGAGGCATGTGATTAAGGGGCTTGGATTATGTGAGAACGAATCTTGTGAAAACCTGGAAAAAAGCACCAGAGGGGCTGACACATCTTTACACTTTTTTTTTTTTTGGGGGGGGGGGTACTTATCATTTTTCGGCAGTGATGTGTCCGTACCC
>JAOXJP010083489.1:0-14912 GCA_025762735.1 Platanus orientalis | reverse complement strand
TATCTTCTCCCTTGTCCTGCATCAGTTTTTTTTTTTTTTTTGTTGGGTTTTTCCAGTGAGCCTTTTTCTTTTACAAAGATTTCTTCTAGCCCCCTAGTCTAGGGCCTCCTAAAGGACCTCCAACACCTGAGGGTCTTAGTTTCCCAGAGTACACTCATCACAATTCAACTTGATTTAGCCCTTAAAGGTCTCTCCCAACTCCCAAGGCCATAAAACTTTTGGGCTGAGTGGATGAGAACATGTAACGACTGATCAGTCATTGAAATATCAACTGATATGTTCCTATGTATATATTTATGCTGTTATTTCATCAATATATCCACCAATAATCTTGACAACAATGGATATATGGAATCATATTTATCTTCAAATATTGTATCGTTCTTTTCTTCTAAAATCCTCTATATGATATCTAGAAAGAACAACTCCATAGGTCCTTCCCTTGCTCTCCATATGGACCATGGCACCGACTCCATATAAGGTCTGGTATGTCATCGGCAATAACCTAGGAAACACTAAACAATTTGAGAAAATGGCTCCCATCCCTTTGAAGTAACCTTCAAACAACAAACAAATGGCCCATTGGGCATGTGTTGACCTTCTTGATCCTCCTTACATGCCATACACAAATGAGCACACAATGACCCTCTTGTGTTTCACCTTCCACTAAAAAGCCTTAATTTTAGAGGGGAGCCATGAATTTCTTCATAATATTATGCAAGAAGGGGTTAAGTTATAAGGATTTAAGAGACAAAGAATTAAAGAAAGATTTGAAAGTAAATAGTTCATTTGACTCTAGCATCCACACTCTAAAATAAAGATTAAATGCACATTTTGCAAATATCTACAAGAGGAATGCAACATCTCATGGCAAAGAAAGAAAGCCTATAAAGAAGAATAATTGTAGCTAAATATGGGGTTCCTTAATGAATGGGAGGGGAGAGATTGAAATTTCTTATGGAAGAGGTCTTTGGAGGGGTATATTGAGAATTTTACATGCCTTCAATCCGGTTAGGTCGGTTTTATCCTCCTATCTCCCCATTCCGCTTTCAGATCAACAATTAATTTTGGACAAGGGTAAGCTTTGTAAGAAATTCAAACATGTAACCACATAATTTAGTTGTAAAGCTCCCAAAAAGCTACAAAATCATCCCCACAATCCCAAACACCAAAGCACTATAGCATAGAGACATGCAGTATTCCGCATTAGTAAGAGAAAAATTAAAAGTCCATATTTTCTCCATTTTAAATTCTTATAGAAAATTTGTGATCTCAGTAAATGAATAGATTGATTTCTGTCATAAAATATCCACAAATTTTACCTGGATGTTATAAGTAAAATGGATAGTTAGGATGAAACTAGTTGCATTATAAATAATAGGATCAATAATGCATTATGCAAAAACAAATACTAAAACAATCCTGACTAAGTTCATACTACGAATACAAAATGCAATCTCTTAACTTGGGTACAACATAAAACTAGATTACCTTCATACCAATCCAAAATCACAAATCTGATTTATTTCTTCAAAATAAAAGAATAAGATAGAGGGTTAGATATAAGGAACAAGCCCACAATTACTAGCTTTTAAGTATCCCTTTAGAAAAAAGAGCAACTTTGAATCATACACTTCCCAGATTGCATAACCCAATAATAAATGCATACTTAATGTTCTCAAGTGCATAAATACTACTTTAATGTGCTATTACAAACATTCAAGAAATCAGATTTTATTCATAGACAAATATAAAAGTTACTCCTCTTTCATGCTCCAAAAATAAGGCTACAAAACTAGAGACAACCTTCAGCAATCAATAGGCAGTTGTAACTCAAACCAACGTAATAAGCATCGAGCAACAACTCAGTCTTAGTGCACCAAGGTTTGGACTTGAATCCTTCTTCTGAATAATATTTTTAAGAAACTCTAATGGATTAAATATCAATTGAAAGAAATAATAAGAAATACCTTCGAAAGGGTAACTGGAGGGGCATAAAAGCAAAGTAAAACCCTTGATCATGAGTATGGTTTTTGAACTGAGCTTGCCCAAGCTATAAGTGAAGGAAAAAAAAAGATTAGAAGATTTCATAAACATGAATTTTTTTTAAAACAAAAGAAATTCAAATAGTCAGAGATTAAGCATAAAAGAAGAAATCAATCATAAATTGAAGCTCCTAAAACTAATTAGCTCACACCGACAATTCTAGGAAAAAACAAGGTAAAAATAGTGAAAACTCTTCTTTAAAAATATATGTATCATTGTGTTGCCAAAATCAAATACAACATCAACAAAGCCTAATCCAAGCAGTTTCTCTAAATTTAAAATCGTAAATATTCACAAATCCTAGCTCTAATACCTAAATTAAGAGAGAGAAATAAAAGAACTGAACTAAAAAAAGAAATCTTAAGCATCATTTACGTAAGAAAAAAATAGAGAATCAGTTCAAAAACAAATTTAAATAAGGGTTTCGATTTACTAGGTTCGTTCCCCTTTGTGATTGGTTAGGGTTTATAAGAACTAGAGAAATGGGGTTGAGATCTTACTTGAAACTGTTAGAGCTCATGTCCGACAAGGCTTCTCCATCCTTTAGCCATATGAATCGACGAATTCCCTGTGTAGTGACCGTCGCCTACATAATCCCGGGCTTTAAAGATGACCACAGTGATATTGTCTTCTTTGATCCTTCTTCCTCTGTACCCTGAGACCACGTCATCATTATAGCTAACCATCTCCCTCTCAAGGCTTTCAGAAAACCTAATAACAAGGGTTGGATTTTCAGTTGGGACAAAGATTCACTTTTTCTTCTACCCCAAGACTGCATCATCATTGTAGCTAACCATCTCCCTCTCAAGGCTTTAAGAAAACCTAATAACAAGGTGTAACACCCTATTTTACGCAGGGGCATTTTGGGGATTTTCCCATAAAAAGAGGAATACAAGAACGAGAAATAGGGTTTTTACCTCTATCGTGAGTTGACGAATTGAGAGAAAGCTGAAGAGTGACAGTGAGAGAAACTTGGGGAAGAAGAGAAGAAAATCAATGAAAAACCAGCAAAAATTCATAAAATTTACCATTTACAGTAAGTAAGCTCTCATTCTTCAATTTATAGTAGGGCTTGTATAACTGTGGGGTGATTTTTCTACTTCTTGTCTGTTCCATGCATGTAAACCCTATCTTCTTACATCTTTGCATGTAAAATATTCCATTCCATGGCTCTACAATTTTTTTGTTGCATGAATTTCAAGTAGGAAATATGAAAATTTTCAATTAGGGTTAGAGAATTGTAGGGCTTTGCCGTAAGCTTGAAATAATCAGCTAAAACTTTAATTCTTGAGAAAAATTTATATGACATGAAAATTTATTATGGAATAAATTCCTAAACTGTTAATCATGGGTTTTCTCTCTTGATTTATAGAGTTTACTAAATGTTTATCTGAAAAGGAAACTTAATGTGTAAAATTTTAAATTATATTATGATAAAATAATATATGAGATTGTTATGCTTACTGCTTATAAACTTTAAACAACCATAAAGTGTGTTGTAAATTTAGATTCTGAAATTTTATTCAGGAATAAATGAATGATTAGTTTCATAGACAATATCCAATGTTCTTGTTAATATGATGTGATGATTTAATTGAATGGATGAAATATTATATCTGTCAGATATCTTAAGTGCCGTAGACGTAATAGATTAGTGAAAATTATTGTTTTTATATTGCAAATGGGCATAGTTCTTTAATTTAAGTTGAAATAATGCATGATGATATTATTTATTGTTATTCCTATATATCGAGATGCAGAAGGGACCCCCAGATAAGAGATCTGGAGCCTCCTCCATGGTTGAGTTTGGTTTTAGGCAACAATCAGGTGGACGCATTTGTTACTAGCTATCCCTACATGTTGAGATGCAGAAGGAGCCCCCGGCATGGGGAACCACCCAGAATTGTTGACGTGATCCCAATGGGAGATCACTAGGTTGAGTTCATGGGGCCATAGAGCCTGTCCCTATGTATTCGAGACGTGAAAAGGATCCCTGAACCTAATCAGTCTAGAGCTGCTGACACGACTGTCCTGTCGGAAAGATCGCTAGGCGGGATCTATGAGCAGTATTATATATGCTAGTCTCCATGAGATGATGATGGATGTTGCTTTACAGTTGCCATTATGTGGCCTATTTCTTATACATATTGATACTCGATGTGATCGCCTAATATAGGCTAAACTGTTATTTCTTTGTACTACTGATTGTTTATGAGATGATAAATGTTTTGCTTTTTATTTGATATAGGTTGATGTTGTTTATATTATCTGTTGACTGCATTTTATTTGCATATCTTAATGATGATTGCATGCTTATTGTAGGTGCGTGTGTATACTATAAATTGTTGAATGTTTGGTTTACTTTCTGAGCCGTGTAAACTCATCTAAATATTAACATTTTATAGAGGAAGTACCACTTGCTGTAGCTCACACTGAGTTCGCATATGTGGGTTTCTTGAGGCAGAAAATCCACCCGAACAAGGAAGACGATGTCTCTTAGATCGTCCTCAAGACCTTCAATGGGTCCCCACCTTCCTTCCACCTGAGCTCTTCAGTTGGTTCTACCATGGCTTCTGCAAGAAATAGCCATGGCCACCGTTCCATTACATGTTACCGCTCTCACCAGACCTAGGAATCCTTTTTGATGGATCTCAAGATTTTAGAACTTATCAACCCAAAAGCCAATAACCTCATAGGATTTTTTACTTGGTTGGGGGAATGGAATCGATGGAGAAAATAGGCTGTAGAGAATTCTTTGTTTCATTAAAGAGACTCTAGGTTTGGGTCTTTCGGATAAGAAACGAGAAACTTAATTTTTTAGAGAAACATATTTCTTATGTGCTGTTGTGTTATTATTACAGTTTCGTTACAACCGCTAGTAGGAAAAAATTAATAGTAGCGGTCCAGTAGAAAACCGCTGGTACAACTCTCTTTTATTGAGATTTATACATGCGATCATAAAACTGTGGGTATAAACCACCTATACCAGCGGTGACAGAGACTGTTACTCGAAAAACTGTTGGAATACCTCATTTTTCTTGTTTTTACTTGTCCTCATCCCAAACGGTATGAGCAGAACCTGTTCATCTAGTGCTCATCTGTTGATGGTATCAATTGGGATAAACTTGATCGACTTAGCAGGAGGGTATGAAGTCTATGCTATGCAAATGAGGCCACAAAATAATCACAATAACAATAGGATAAATCAAGATTAAGTAAAGAATCAAAGTACATATGCAAGTGCAATGAATATACTAATCATGCATGTATCTTTATTAAGATTTGAGTATACATATGCCACAAAATAACCATATAAGTATCGAAAGTGTACCAAACCAAAATATGAATAGTATTGTTTCATGGAAAAGTCTAACACTACCATATAAACAAGAATGTTAAGACCATCATCAAGTGAAGAAAATGCATATAGGTGTTTGATTGTCTTTTTTTCCATGTATATATACAAAAAACACTAAGATATAAGGCCATTTTATGTGTGCTTACTATGATCATACATTGATTCATTACAATAATAAAAAAAATTCCAATCTTTTAGCTTATTTGACGGCATGTGGCTAAGATCTTCAAGATGCTGAAAGTGGGTTTAAAATGGAACCACATGTTATTATTTGAGTACGCGTTCAACTATAAAATGGAAATCAATCTTTTGAATAACTATCTAAAGTTGTGATCTATCCATTTGTTCTTGTAACGTAGCATATGAAAGGAAAATTAATAACAGCATAGGTAGGTAAAACCACCAAAGATAGATGGATTGGAGAACAATTTTCTTTACCATAATCGAACTTCCGAAACCTTAATGATTTCTTTCCAGGCCATGTCTTTAAGTCATATTGGCTAGAACAATGAAATACAATGGTTAAGTAGATCCAATAATGTCCAATCACACCCATATTAGCTGGTGGCAACTCCCATTTGTTTTTCTGGACTTTCTTTGGCAATCATTGGCAATGGGGTTCATATGTTAAATGCAGATTGTAACTCTTTATCTAGGCCGTCCGCGTCTCTTTGACTCATTAAGGTTTGATGCTGGATCATGTGTTCCTTGATTTTTTTGTTTGATTTTTTTAGTCAAAAAGAAAAAATAAGTAGTGTCATGATGAGACAAATCAAGGTTCGCCGCCCAAAAACTCGTATAACACACCAAACAAATAGGAGAAGAAAGCAAAATGAGGTTTACGATGGAATAAATCTAAATGCCAAGGCTGTAGCCCCTGTAAAAATAACCACTGATATTTCTTTCTAGCGAGTTGACATAATAGTGTGACAGCCTGCATATAGGATGACATACACTGTGCAACCAAGACTCGGTATATTAATTGAATGAATTTGCACATATATATATGTAGGATGTAGAGGCTGCCTATTTTATAACACCAAAAAATATATATAGTAATAAAAATACAAAAACTATCACTTATGTATCACAGGGATACATGTAAATTAGGGGTGTCAATGAGCTCAGTTGAGCCAAAGCTAACGTTCAGCTTGGGCTTGTAACAGTAGGCTCAGCTTGGCTCACCAAAATCATTATTTTGAAGAAGAAAAAGGTCCCACAATCTAATGGCCATTAGCCTATATATATAGCTGAGCTTAGTGAAGTTGGGCTCAGGCTCACTTAAGAAACAAACTTAAATCAATGCTCAGGCTCAGTTCTGTGAGCTTAAAACAAGTCTCAAGTTCGGCTCATGACGAGCAAAGCTAACTTAGCTCATCAACAACCCTAATTGTAAATAAGTGTATGTCAATATTATTAACAGAAATAGCGGTGATAACTAATTGTACTAGAACATCTAAATATAAAATTAATTAGTAGGTATTAGAGGTTAATAGTTATGAATTATGAAACCTATTAGTTCCTAGAAAAAGTAATTAGAATTAGAAATTATTACTTTTTTGAATATTAGTTGTTATAGGGTTGCTAGTAGTGTGATAGCATGGCTATTCATTAAATACTAACGTTTTATTCTGAAATGGTAGAAAAACTCCTTATTCTTCTATTCAAAGATTCAGTCACATCTTGTGATTACAACCATATTATTGTCATGCAGTGGGTCTGGGCTTGTTGGAAGTTCCCTTTAAATTATGCCCAAACTTATATTTGTTGTGGTTGGAACTGAGTGGAGGAGTAGCATGAATTTCAGGATCTGGGCCAGATGGAGATGCTCTTTGGATATGTCTGAGTAATACCATCCTTATATTTCTTAGGGTTGGAGCCGAGTGGAGGAGTAGCATGATGTTGTGGATCTGGGCCAGATGGAGATGCTCTTTGGATATGTCCGAAAGTATAACCCTCCTTATATTTCTTGGGGTTGGAGTCGAGTGGAGGAGTCGCATGATGTTGTGGATCTGGGCCAGATGGAGATGCTCTTTGGATATGTCTGATAGTATAACCATCCTTATATTTCTTGGGGTTGGAGCCGAGTGGAGGAGTAGCATGATGTTGTGGATCTGGGCCTGATGGAGATGCTCTTTGGATATATCTGAAAATATAACTCTCCGGGATGGAGCCTAGTGGAGAATCACCATGTTGCCCTGGGTTTGGACCTGATGGAACTTGCCTCTTCACATCTCCATAATCTTGGGCGCCAAGAGCATTGCTTGAGAACAATGCCACAAGCACGATAAACAGTAACATTTTTGAAGCAGGGTTTCTTAATACTTATAATGCTTTTAGAAGAAAAACAAATCTGATGAACCTTTCTGCATGGTAGCGGGGTTTTATAGTGTTTTATTTATGGAAAATGCCAAATTTAGTATTTCCCGTATCTTTCAGGATATGCATGCTATCGAAACGAAATTAAATACCATGCTGAGTTCACCCCCAGAGCATTTAATCAGGTTAACCTTTTTGAACCAATTTCTCTCCTACAATCCATTTATTTTCGTGGGCGGTATCTCATGCACAATCTTAATGGATTGCGTTGCCAGATTAATAAATTACTCGAACAAATGTTTTGTCCAGGATTTTGTATGTCCTACTGTGTCGGGTGCATAGGGTTAAAACTATAAAAGCAGTTTTCAAATGATAAAATTTGTACTCATCAAAATGGGGAGTATAGGGTTAAAACAGTATAAAAAGTGTTCAAATGAACATTTGTTCCTATTTAAAAGAGGCACCAAATTAAAAAAAACAATCACTTGTCGGTCTATGGTAGAGGACATGGTAGGTAATACACAATACCTGACAGAACATTTGCTCAATACATTATTGAACTGTGTTGACTAAACATGGTAATTGAAACTCATATGAGTATATTTAGAATTTAAGTTATTCCTTCTCATGATATTTCTTTTTCTAGGGCAGTAATCTGAGTCATATGACATGTAAACTATCCACAAGCCCAATTTCTTTGGCCCAAAATTGAGCTGTCTGGGCTAGGTTAACATCAGTTTGGCTCCATCTTTCAGGCCGGATATAATATATGGGCTGAGTTCAGTTAGGTTAAAGCTCAGCCCGATACCCATTCTAGCCCAATCCAAACTACAATAATTATTATTTGGTATTCTAACTCGGCCGAACTCAGATTAAACTTGGTAAGAATTCAATCCAGACTCCACTCTACTCAGTCCAAACCTAGTCTCACTACGACCATGGGCTGTTAAGTTTGGGCCAGTCTGAATTCAGCTCACATGCTGTTAGGTTCGGGCAAGCCCAAATTTGGAGCCCACTTTTTAAAATTGGGTCAAGTGATTTTGGTTGAGTTTGAGCTTTGACCTAGTAAGGGCTTTGATGTAGCAATTTTGAATGCGTTTGTAACTTTGTATAACACCCCACATTCCGATTAAAGGGTAAAAATGTATTTTTTTTTATAAGGGTTAATTTATCATTTCACACATTTTATAAATACCCTAGGATGGTTTAAGAAACCTATAGACTAATTTAGAAGTGTAGAGCCCAAGCCTGAACTCAAAACTATCAAATTCAAAAGTTATCCTAATTTCACATTTAGAGTAATTTCCTGAGTCCACTGACACCAATCCCAAGTGAACTATGGTACAGGCTATATACTCTTGAAAATCCCTTGAAGTCTAGTTTCCAACACAACAAACAGTTCGTAAAAAAAGTTTTCTATAAAAAGGTACGCCTGTTTTACCAACTGGTGTTTGAGCTGAAAAAGTTCAAAAACCCAAGATCCATATCTTGACTAGTCAAGACATGGGGCAACTGTCTCGGGTGACCTCCTGCCTGGTCACCAAGTGCCTGGCCGCTTAGGGATCATAATTTTTTTTGAACAAGTTACAAAAATTTCTCTCTTTGCTCTTGATGATGTGGCCTCCATCTATTGGACCCCCACACATATGGGATCTTGTTTTAAATAAATTCTAAACCCTATTAGACCTCATTTAGGTCATTTAGACTCCTTATAACATGAAGAAAATAAGAGGAGAAAATATTTGAGAGATTTGGGAAGAAGAAGAAGAAACCCTTCCCTAATTTGGTAAGTTTAGCCTTATCTTGGGAGTTTTTGCTAGAATAGGTTATTTCCTTTCATGAATCACCTAGTTTCATTCATTTAATGTTAGATCTACACTAATTTTTATAGAGAAAGTAAATTTGAGAGGTTGAAGAGGGAGAGTTTGGAACATAAACAAATCTTTGGAGAGATTGTAAGTAAATCTATCTTACTATAGATGATTTGATGCAATATCTTCTTCCATATTTAGAGTTTGGCATTTGGATCTTTTGGAATCTATAAACATATATGAAAACCTATGCTCTAAGCCATTAAACCCTATGGCTAATAGAACCTAAGCTTCTCCAGTAAGTAAATCTTGGTTACTATGGGTGATTTGATGTGAATCCCTCTTTGAATTTCAGATTATGTGATGCTAACCATGTAAATTTCTGAAATGATTGAATTTTTTTTTTAATCCAATCCTTTCAATCATCTTAGACCTATGATTTTTAGCTTGTTTAGTAAGTTTTCATGCTTCTTATGCTTGGAATGACTCTCTTCTCATTGGAATCTCTAAATTTTTTTGTAAACCTATGCTTTAGATTATTGATTTTTGTTTGTTCTTTAGATCTACACTTATTTTGTGAAAAATTATTGATCTTAGACATTATGTAAACTAATTTCCTTTAGGAAATCCTATAGAAGGTATGAAATCTAAATTTCTCCCACGTGAACATTTGAAAATCTATGTGAAGTTGTGAATCCTTCAAGATATATTCTATTTATGGTTAATTTGAAATGTAATCTTACCTTGCCTTTTGTTTGGAACACTAGAAGTTATATTGACTGATCTTTATGATTTGATTCATTAGAATACATGTGAATTTCTGTGGAAATGTATTGAACTCAATACCCTCTATGTGATTATGTGAACCATGTGAACCTTCGAATCCTATTACATGTTTGCATCATTTACTCTATGATGAATCTTAATGAGACATTGTTACTTTGGATTTGTGAATATCAAATTATACACTAATATTGAATCTAAGTGAACCATGTGCCTTTGAGATGATTGATTTATAGAACTGTGATGCTTACGATTGCTTCACACATTATAGAAACATTCCAATTATTGAAACTATGTAAACCTTTAAATCTATTGATGTGAACCCTTTTGGACTTCAAACCTTTGACCCATTTTGGGCCTACTTATAAGACTAAGTGTGAGAAAGTACTTCAAACATGCTCTTTAGCTCACGGATATCGGCCCTTCTCCTTAGGGTTATAATAAGGACATTAGCTTTTCTCCTTGGGGTTATAATAAGGACATTGGCTCTATTCATGGGGTTTGGCATGAGATTAGGACCCTACCCGTGGGGTTGGTCAAAGCTTACGAATACTTTACATGGAACCTTTAGACATCGAATATTGGACCCTTTTGGACATTGAACTTTGAACCCCTCAAATATTGAACCTTGTGGACTCTAGTACTTTAAACATGCTCATTGGCTCGCGGATATTGGCCTTTCTTCTTAGGGTTATAACAAAGACATTGACCCTCCTCTTTGAGGTTATAACAAGGTCATTGAACTTACCCATGGTCTTGGCCAGAGTATACAAATATTTAATAGTGAACTTTAAACTCTGAATATTAAACTTCGAACATTGTGAACCATGTGGACTCTGAACACTTTGAACAATGACCTCTAAATACTTCAAAATCATAGAACATTGGATCTTTTGAGGCTAACCTATATCATCAAGTTTGTGAATTTTGACCTCCGCATTGAATTATTATTTGAACTTAAATCTTTGTATTGGACCCTTGACTTCTATTTGACATATGATTATTGTTGCTTTATACTAGCATGATTGTGATTATTATTTCGATATGTGTTTATCTTAGTATTGACCCTTTGAACATGCTAGTACTCAAATGTGTGCTTTATTTCAGATTATCTATAGTCTGCTAGATTGTTTACAGGTTGGGACTAACCCAGCCGTTTATTTTTCCAACTGACTATTGTTGTTAGTCCCCCATCCTAAAGGCTTGCTACAACAGTACTAGTTTATTTCCATTTATTTGTAGTTGAGATATGATGATCTTGGAACCATTTATATTGTATAGACATTATTAGAGAGGTTTATACTTTCCCTTTATTTATGGTTCGGGTTAAGGACACCCTAGTGATGTAGACAGTGGGTTTCTATCATATCGCCTTACATTAGAGTTCTAATATTAACCTCGTTTCTAATTATCGTTTATTGGACTATTGTGATCTATGTGGTTTTGATTTATGCTTCCAAAATTATTGGAATTAGAATGTAATACGCTTTAGTGATTTTTGACTATTGAATCAAATGAACTTAAAGTAATTTGGGATTGTGAATTTGTGGACTATTGGAATATATGTGTATTGGCTCATGTTTGGACTACTATTATTATTGGCTAGTGGATTGTGAAAGGTAACAAATCTAAATCTAGGGTGAATATGGATCCATATCTGAATCTTGGTTTGGGGGCACTATAGTTTGCCATGACCACAACTCGGCTTAATTTGGCTTTACTTGCACCATTACATGGATGACATCTCATTATTGAATTGTGTTGACTAAACTATAATAATTGCAACCACGACCCCTTTTCTCTTTTGTGACCAAGGCAAAGCCCGATACTTTTCATCATTAATTTTACCCAATAGGGCGTTTAGGTACTTCAGAAATAGAGCATTAGCAACCCATAAGTCTAAACAAAATCTTACAATTAAAGAGAAATGAACTTCTTATTATAAAATAAAATAAAGTGGTAAGACAAGTGATAAATTGCAAGACTAGATGGAGTATGAAAATTAGTTTTTTTAAGAACAATATATCATTTATCTATTCTTTGATTTTTCTTCGTCCTTACATGTTTCATAAGACTCCCTTGTATAGGCATAGGATCATAAATGGTGGATAACCAAAAAGGTAAAAAATTAAACCAATTCTCAATAATTTCCCATTTAATGGGTTATTTTATAACCGTAGGGTAATTCAAGTGGTCATCCACTAGTGCATGTATATATTTATAACACTCCCCTTTGGATGACCACACACTAAGAATATGCCTTAAGATTGCCTTATTAAAACCTTGCAAAGGAAAAACCCCATGAAAAAAAAACCTTAGTGAAGGATAGATAGTACAATCGGTACATATCCATCATATTATTATCTCCTCCTCAAAATTACATAGAGCTCCTTTTATGGAAGATCTTTGAGTCAACGCATTCCAATGTTGTGCACCATCTTCTTGAATGTTACAGTTGGTAATGTTTTAGTGAATAAATTCACCAAATTGTCACTTGATCGTATCTGCTTAATATCAATATCACCATTCTTCTGAAGCTCATGTGTATAAAAGAACTTCGGTGCAATGTACTTGGTTATATCACCTTTGATATAACGTCCCTTGATTTGTGTGATGTAAGTAGCATTATCTTCATATAATATTGTGGGGATATCTTTGATTGAAGATAGTCCACACTTTTCTTGAATATGTTGAATTATCGATCTTAGCCAAATACATTCCCAACCTACTTCATGAATTGCAATAATCTACAAGTGATTTAAAGAAGTAGCAACTATTGTTTGTTTGACTGATCTCCATGAAATAGCAGTGCTGCCATAGGTAAACAAATATCCTATTTGTGATTAACCTCTATGAGGATCAGATATCCAACTAATTATGGATTTGATCCTCTTTGATAAAACAATCCCATGTCAATTGTTCTATGAAGGTAACATAATAAATGTTTGACCCCGTTCCAATGTCTTCGAGTTGGTGCAAAACTGTATCTTGTTAGTAAGTTGACCGAAAAGGCTATATCAGGTTGTGTACAATTTGTAGAATATATCAAAGCATCAATTGCACTAAGATATGGTACTTCAGGACCAAGGATACCTTTGTCATCTTCTCAAGAATGAAAATGATCATTTTTCACATCAAGTGATCAAACAACCATTAGCATGCTCAAAGGATGAACTTTATCCATGTAAAAGTGCTTCAGGACATTTTTTGTATATGTTGACTGATAAACAAGAATTTCATTTGGAAAATGTTCAATCTATAAACCAAGAAAAATTCGTTTTTCTAAGGTCTTTCATCTCAAACCTATTTTTTAAATAATTTATGGTTTTTGTGAGCTCTTCTAGAGTCCCAGCAAGATTTAAATCATCTACATAAACCGCAACAATAACAAATCCGGATTCTAAATTTTTAATGAAATGCATGGACAAATTGGATTATTCTCAAATCCTTCTTTCAATAGATATTCACTGAGACGATTGTACCTCATGTGCTCGGATTGATTTTATTAGAAATATGTGTCTTGAAGTTGCTCTAAAGTTATCTTAGAGGGGGTGAATAGGATTTCTAAGTTAATTTACCCATTTTCAATCTTAACTTGGGATTGATTTTAATCTTTTTAACTTAGTCCAAGTGTGTGTGTGCTCCAAGGTGTCTATTCAAGTATTTTGTTAGACAAGTGCTATGTAAGAGTAATAGAAAATATTCAAGAAAAGAGACAAAAAATCACACACACAATCCACAACAAGAGATTTATAGTAGTTCGGCACTAGGGCCTACATCCACTCTTCTAAAGCTCACTACCAAGCTTAGGTATATTTCATTTAGCTACTATTACAACCTAAGTCAATATACAAACCTAATTACTTGCTCACAAGCAAGCTAAACAACAACACTTGGTGTCTCTAGCGAGTGTGTATTACTTCCGGTGTCTTCGACGGAGGTAGTCAAGCTTCCAGTGTCTCCGGCGGTAGCAAAGCAAGAACAATAATAAGTATGAATGCAAAATCAAGCAAATGTTACCACAAGTTGGTTGATGTTGCTTGTTGCTCAAAGTGGGGTGCTCCTTGTTGAGCTAGTTTGCCTTAGCTACCCACAAGCTCCAAATACTTGGCTCTAGTGCTCCTTGAACTCAGCCAAATGTAAGTTTCTTCTAGGAAAATGCTCACTACAACTTCTCCTTAATAGTAGTAGAATGGTATTCAAGAGGAGAGAAAGAGAAAGTGAATCTAGGAAAAAATGTTAGCTACTTAAAATAAAAACTAGTGGGGAAATGGTGTTTTTCATAGTGGGAAATGTTCTCAATATAGAAATCTTTTGAGCTCTCTCTAAAACAGCTTAGAGTGTTGGAGTATTTACCCTAATGAGAAAAGTTCCCTTTTATAGGGTTGAGGAGCACCCAAGGCCTTTAAATTGGAATCTTTTATAAAGGGCAACATTTTGGAGCCTTAGATTTAAAAAACGGAATTCAAATTTTGAAAAACTCTCCTTAAAATTCAGGTTTTTAATTTGTTCCAAAATTTTCATCACAATCAATTGTTTGATTTGCAATTTATTATAGCTCGCAATTAATTACGGATCACACAATCGATTATGGC
>JAOXJP010083478.1:0-14912 GCA_025762735.1 Platanus orientalis | reverse complement strand
GGAATGAATTCATTCGTGGGAGTTTAGGGGTAGTGCCAATAGGCGATAAAATGAGGGAAAGTCGATTGAGATGGTTTAGGCATGTGCAACGAAGACCAATGACTGCCCTAGTGAGGCGAAGTGAGACAATATAAGTTGAAGGTGCTAGAAGGACTAAAGGAAGGCCAAAATTGACCTGGGTAGAGGTATTAAAGAGGGACATGGCAGCTTGTAATTTAACAACAGATAAGGCTTTAAACAGAACGGAATGGCGAAACAGGATTCATGTAGCCGACCCTAAATAGTTGGAATAAGGCTGCTTCTTGTTGTTGTTGTTGTACATGTTGCACTTTAAAATCAAATAAATTAAAAAAAAAATTAAAATGATTACAATGCTCTCCTTCCTCCCTTATTTTCTTCCTCTCTAGGCCGGATTTCCTATTGCGATCTAAGCCCCTTACGCTACTCTTGCTTGCAATGCTTGGTGAAGAAGCATGACAATAATTTAAAAAAAAAAAATCTTTTGTTTTTTAACTGCTAGAAATACCTTTGCTTAAGCTTCTTTTATGGGTGAAAGGGGGGGGGGACCCTAAACTAAGGCTCACCAGCAATGCCGAGATTCATTCATAGAGAGTTCATCATTAAAAGTAGCCGTTGTTTGAAATTTTCCTCCTCTCTCTCTTCTCTCTCTCTCCATACCATAGTATGCACCAATTTCCCTTTTCAGCAAAATTCACACTGGTGTACCTAATGCAAGTACAATTCCTCAAGCACTCCTTCCTGCAGTCTTTGGGGCTCGAGTTTAGGAAAGCTGGAGGAATGTTAGCATTCTTGAAGTGGTGGATCCAAAGTTGATTGGGAATTATGATGAGGTAAGGGAAGGGATCCGTGTGGGAAGAAGATTTGGATGGTAGAAGATACCAGTCGTTGTAGGAGCATCGAGTGTGGGAAGAGGATTTGTCATCAGAAACCCACTCTCACCATGTTGCTGGTGTGTGGGAAGGTGCTTTAACCAGCGTGGAAAGTATCTTTTGTTGGGTGTTCATCAGTTGATGGACAAGAGCTCTCACATCAGTAGCAAAATGAGAGGGGGGAACAAACTTTTTTTTATTTTGCCATGTCTTGATCTGAACAGGAGGTTTGATCAACGCTGGACGAGCTTAGGGTAAAAACGATCCGGGTTGTCTGATTACAAAATAGCGTGGATTGCTAGGCTTTTGGTGGAGATGCTGGTGGGAGGGTAGAGGTACCGACAAGGACAATGCCAGGAAGGAAGAATGGGTTGGTCGGACGTTTGGTGGAGGACAGAAAAAGGGGCAAAGGATGGAAAAAGGGAGTCGGGTAAAGGTTTCTATCATTTCAAAAAAAAGCCCAACGATGAAATAGATTCCAAAATAATTGATTAAGGATAATAATATAATTATACATTACAAAATAATATCCAAATTGATATATACCCTTGTTTTTAAATATTTTAAAATACTTTTTTATTTGACAAATTCTTCAAACTTCATGGATCATCCAGACAATTTTTTAAAATAAATAAATAAATAATTAATAGACGATGTGTGGAGTTTTAAAATATTTTAAAACTCAAAAATTTAGGTGGAACTTTTAAATTTTAACTGGCTGTGCGAGCTGGATTGGGGTGATACATGCTCCGTACTAAGTCCATCTGATCACACGTGTAACTTGGGGGAATCCTAAGGTGGAATGGTCATTTCCTACATTTCTCATACGGTCCAGTCGTCTCACACCCAACCTGACATCGTGGAATAAATAAATGAGAATTCAGATGAGTCGGCTCATCTATCGCAATAAACTTGACAACTTAAGTTGGACGGTTATTTGTATTCTGATCTCATGAAAAGAACGGTTACAACCGACTTTAGTTTATATTCCAACGGTTTGGATTGATAATGTTGATTTATCTAAATCTAACGGCTAGTATTCATTCAAATTGAAAAAAGTATATAATTATAAATGAAAAAAAAATTGAGTAAAAGATTTGTGCAAAAGAAAATTCAGGGTTTTGGTATACGGTGGCTAAATGTAAAAGATTTGACTGACTGGATAAAATAAAGAAATCTTAACCAGAATTATCTCTCTTTCAACAATTAAAAAAACAGAAGGCCATGATTGCTACAGATAGACACTTGAAATGCATGATAGTTTTGTGCAAACATTACCTTCTGGCATAATCCAACCACCGATATTGTTATAAGATAAATCAAGCCGGCGCAACTCTTTGAAAGGAGTAAATAAGGTTGCATTCGGGTACCATTCTTCTCCCGGAACATAATGTCCCAGCGCCGAATACCTGACTTCGCTTAAATCGACCTCAACCACCGGGGATGTTGAAGAATTGAAGTCGCAAATCACCCCTCTCCATTCACAACAATTATATCCAACCCACTCTTCTACAAAATAGGAACCGTTTGGGTAGTTCCAGGAATCCCTAATTTTTAACAAAGCAGTCCTCTCCTCCTCTAAACACCCTTGGGACATAAAAACACAGAAACACAAAACTAAAAGACTCGCAATCCAATACAGAAACCTCCTCATACTCATTTAAAAGAAGAAAAAGATAAGAAAAATAAAAATAAGAGAAAGCAAGCCAAGCGAGTAGAGACGATTAATAGATTGTTTCACAACTCTCTCTCTCTCTTAGGCCACAGATGGTTTACCTCTACTTATTTCAAGTGCAGTCAGCGGTATCAGTCAAGTCTTGCAGTCAGTCGTTTTGTCTCATAGCCTATCTAATATTTTTTTATTTTTTTGGTAAAACCTCCTTAATAATTGTTAGGAAAAAGATCTGGTTTCTTTTCCCCAATTTGACTTGGCTTGCTAAAGATCAATAATTCAGAAAGAAAGAACGTGTGTTATGTTCTATAATGATTTGAAAGACCGAACCGACCATTTCTTTCTCCGAACAGTCATCACCACTAATAAATGAGAAAGATAATAGGATATTTCTTTTCTTTTGTTAAACAAGAGATAATAGAATAAGGTGCCAGCAATCTAAGTTTAACCTTTTGGTAAATTAACCTTATCTCCAGACCCCAGCTTGACAATCATACAACTAGGGACGGTCAGCCATCGTATTAGTTCCTTTGTTTCCTTTATTTCGGGAGATTTAAGTTTCCCATGGATCATGTATGATGCGTTTTTTCGTTATCATGCAAACAAAAAAAAAAAAAAAAACATTTTGATAATATTTAGAAATCCAAAAAAATATGATAATTAAGAATGCACAAAATTACTCATTTATGTCTAATCAATGATATTTTAAAGCTGATATATACTCCCAACACACACAAAAAAAAAAAAAAGAAGGATGAATGATGGTAGTAAATGAAGGAAGCAAATGTTCTACTCAATTTTTTTACTGCCCATGTTCCTGGACACCAAGGCTGGGATGTATAGGGTTAAAACCAAAAAAAAAGGTTTTCAAAAAGATCATACTAGGGTTAAAATCTTTCAAAAAAATACATCACATGCCAGCCTTATTGTCTGCGAGCATTGGTGGAGTAGACAAATTGGAAGTAGAACATTTGCTCCTAAATGAATGAGTGAATTTGAATACTAAGAAATATATACATTCTATTTAGGGCTGTCAACTATATGCCAAAGCATCTAAATTCGATTCGCATTCTGTTGGCACCATCTTAGAAATCTGCTTATAGACGGGTGACGCATAGGTTTTATCTAGCCTTGGAACACATCCACAAGATGAAGACACATGGTTGATTTTCAATGGAGACGTGAGGTAGTAGTCAAGACACATGTCAAGTAACAAACATGGGCCATCATTTACACGTAGCAAACAAAGTCAGGCCACTACTATTGGTGGGAAAAATTTCTTCTTCCTCACTTGGTTCCGGGTGTGGGTAGCCAGGATGACTGGAATGGGTTCAGTACATGCTTCAATCAAGAGGTCTTTTTGTAGACTTCAAGGAGAAGGAATGAGAAAAACAAGATCAAACTTTGTTGATTCAACAATAGATAGCACAGTACAAACGACTTATTCATCTCAAGCAAGTCCTAAGCCCTTCACAAGAGTTGTACCACTCGATGTGTCGAACAAGTTGGTGATAAAAACTACAAAATGTACCAGGTTCAATCCTTTCAAACCAGATTACAGACTAAATTAAGTTTTCGCTACTCCTACGATAGACCTACTTATACTCCTAAAATAGAAATAAAATTTGATGTTGATGTTGGAGATTCATTCTTCTATTTCTTGCCTATTTATAATGAACCGATCAGTTATGGCAATTATAACTTTTCTTCACATTGCTAGGTGGTTTCTTCTACTTCCCACTCCTCTTCGTTGTCATAACCGCATCTAATGTTGTAGCAAATGCCCATCGTGGGGTGTGTAGTGGCCTTACCTTACCTACTTCATGTAAATGATGATCCAACTTTGTTGCATGTTAGTTGTCATGGCACATGTCCCTGTTTGGGGCTAGATTTCCAGAACCATTAAAATATACATAGCATCCATTTATAGGTATAGTTTTAGGATAGTGCCAACAAATGCCCCCACGTGTCTAGTTTAGATCTTAACTAGACACGTATGACCTTTTCTAACGCTCCGGGTCCATGCATTTGATCCAAGTGATTGTTTTTATGGGCTAACACTCCAAGATGTAATTGATTTGACTAGGTTACCCTAATTAGTGACTCTTCCAAGATGAAATATGCCCCATCATTATTTGCCCCCAGGATTTTCTCAATTTCCAATGCCCTTGAGCAAAGGAAGTGGCGGTTCTTTTGTGGGAAACTAAACTATCTTCATTATCTAGTGGTAACCCTTTCCTCTATGAGTCTATAAATACCCACTCCTAGCATCATCTCGCTCTAAACCTTCTTTGTCCTAATCACATTTTAGCCTTCCTATAATCATACTAGTGGGTTTTGAGAATCTGGAGTGGTTTTAAACTTTGTTGAATATGGTGATTCCCTTTCTTGGCCTATAACTAATACCTAGATTCTCTTTCTGATGAGAATGTTTGATGCTAACTTCTCACGTCATGTCCCTCATTTGAACTACCATCACACGACTAAAAGAATGGTTGTTTCATCTTGGGTCTCCTTATTTAAAGGACTTAGAGGAGTACATGGGTCTATTAATTGATTTTGGGGCACTCCTTGGGTCATGGAGGACTGCTTTATGGATAGGATGAAGTGCCATCTATACTACCAGAGATGTGGTTTTCCCCTACACATTGCTTGCCTCCTATGCATGCCATAGTTCTGTAGAAAGGGCATTCACTAGGTAAGGCGCATTAGCCTGAGCCCCTTCCTTTCTTCTCTTGTTTCAAAACCATTGCTTGAGAGACTCCTGAGGTGGCTTCTAAAGAAGTGAAAAACACACCTCTTCCAGGTCCCTCAGGCTGGTGGTGACATATAGGTTGAATAGCTTCTTCAAAAGTTCGTGTTCTACCCGATGTTCGACACCAGCTTCTGCACTTCTTGTCGATCATTGTTAGGTCAATTTTGCTTTGAGAAGCGATGAACGGTCTCAACATGGGCCCTTTGTGTTTCCATCATCTCGCTTTTTATGACATTTTTTCCTTCAGACATTGTTTATCTCGATAAGAGTCTTTGTAATTGTCGACTTATATATAAGGAAACTTTTATTTGAATAGTTTTTTGTCCATAAACTCCATTATTTCATTATCTGTTGTTGCATCAAACTCTTTTTTATTGTAAGACATTTTTTGTCCTCATGTAAGCCATTTTGTTTGGCTCATACTACTTGTTGTAGGACATTTTTGTACTTAAACACCTCTTTCCTTTAGTATAAAGGTTTATATCACCTCCAATGTTCACCATGGACTCTATCCTTGTTATACGCAAGATGATGAATATTTTCACCAAAGCTTTTGTTGTCTTAGGTTGGCCCTTCCTAGGCAAATGGCCATTCCATTATGCCTGGATCTTTTACCCTTAAAGGCAACACTGTCCTCCAAAATGCACTATTGGGTTCATCCTGCCTTGGGACATGACTCTCAACATGGCCCAAATCATCTTGATGATCCATTTTAAGTCCCCAAAATGATATGCTAGGATTATTGAACCTTGTTGTCGTGAAGCCTCCAAAGGGCAATCCCTCGACATGTGACTTTTCAAAGTTGACCTCTTTTTCGCTTACTATCAAGGCTAGGTCCTTCGAGGCCGTGTTCATAAGCTTGAACTGTAAGTTCTTTCTTTGCTCGTTGGACTCTTGATATTTCTCGATTCTAAGTTTTTCTCTTGAGTTAATCCCAAACCTCAACAAAGAACTTGCTTTTTGTCGATCCATGTTGCATTAGCCCCGTCCAACCTTAGTTGTTGCAAACCCTCCGATGTCTAGATCAAGTGCTCTTTTATCTTAACATCCTACTCCCAAATAACAAGAGTTATGGCGGTCGATCCTTTTCAAACGCAAGATCACTCGATCATCCTACATTATGTCGATGATAGTCGAGTTGACGCTTACCAGTTTCGAGATTGTAGTGACTAATCCCTACCGTGTAACTAATTGGCCTTTGCTCTTTGTTGCCTTACAACCTTCTTCGTTGACTTTACTAATTGTGACCGTATTAATGTCTACCTGTATTGGGACAAAGTTGGTCTTGCTTCCTTTACCTTGTCATGCCGTTTAACACACTAGTTCACTTTCTTTCTTAACTTTTTCTTCCAATACCTTTTTGTCTACAGTAGACTCAACGTCAACCAACTCACCACAGGATTTTTCCTCCTCTTTCCCTTCCTAAGTAGTTAACCAATTGATATGCTCAATTGTTTGCTCTTTAATACCTCGAGGGCTAATGTTGAGTTTAGTGTCCTTATGTTTCTTAGGAGACTGGTTGTCCCCATATACTCACTCGTCATACGGTCCCTTATCTGCTTGTCTTGAGGCTTTCCTAGCACACGTTTCATGTGATCACCTCTTCATCTCACTTTTAGAACGTCGACCGCATTCTGACCTTATGTTTTGATCCTTACTCGGTTGGCTTAGTGGCTCAATTCCTCTTCCTATGTGATCTTGAGATGGTAATTTTTGCTCACATGGAGGATGCCTATATTTTTTGCCTAAGTCCTCGCACGGATGCTGATGAGAGTTGTATTGATTCAGGAAGTTCCCTTGAGATACATGACTCACATTCTTCAATAATTGATCATCATGTTGAAGGCATCTCGTATTGTTGGAATTCCTATCACCTATCAAGGAGTTTCTTAGGTCCTCATCAGAATGTGGAGGCCTCTCGAACCTCTCTCGATATGGTAGATTTAGAGCCTGACTAGGTTGGTTGGCCTTGCAGGATTTTTCCTTCTCGACCGACCAACGTTTGACGAGTTTCTTCACTTGGACCACTTACCAAGGTGTCTAGTCATTGGTTATCGAGATGAATTGTTGCTTGACCTTGCTTCCTAAGTTTCCTTGAGGTTTTTGCTGTAGAGATATTAAATTTTCTCTCTTTAAACCATTTTCCAGGGCTTTTCCCTAATCCTCCTTACTCGACCATTAGCTGAAAAGTTGTAGCAATTGCCTTAGCTAGCCTATCAAATGGGTCAATTTCGCTGTTAGACCCTTTGGGATTCTTGCACCAAAATCTCCCATGAAAGGGATCACTTCTATTTTCTATGGTGCTAACTCCTTCTCCCGGTTAAAGTGATTTGCCACTGTGATCACCAATCTCTGTGTTGGTGGGAAAAAATTCTCCTTAATTCCTTGCTTGGTTCCGAGTGTGGGTAACCCGGATGACTAGAATGGGTTCGATACATGCCTCAACCAAGAGGACTTTTTGCAGACTTCAAGGAGAAGGGATAAGAAAAGCAATAACAAAATCTTTTTTATTCAACAGTAAATAGCACAGTACAAAGGACTTGTTCAACTCAAGAAGGCACCAATCCCTTTATAAGAGTTGTACCACTCAGTGTCAAACAAGTTGGTGATAGAAATTATGGAATGAACCAATTTTAATCCTTTTGAGCCAAATTACAAACTAACTTAAGTTACTACTACTCCTAAGATAAACCTACTCCTCCTAAGATAAAAATAAAATTTGATGTTGATGTTGGAGATCCCTTCTTCTTCTGTTTCCTAACTATTTATAACAAACCAATCAGTTATGGCAATTGTAACTCCTTCCTCACGTTGTTGGGTGATTTCTTCCACTTCCCACTCCTCTTCGTCATTATAGCCGCTTTCTTACGTTGCGGCAAATACCCATCATGGGCTATGTAGTGGCATTGCCTTGCTTGTTTCATGTAATTGATGATCCACCTTTATTGCATGTTAGTTGTCCTGACACATGTTGTGACTCTGGTTCTATCACACATCCCTGTTTGGGGCTAGATTTCTAGATCCATTAAAATCCACATGTCATTCTTTGTAGATAGATTTTTAGGATGGTGCCAACAACTACACATCCCATGACGGGCATTCGTTGCCACGACAAAGAGCAAAGATAGTGACTGTGACAATGAAAAAGAGTGGGAAGGTGCAACTAACTGCCAAGCAACGTGAAAAGAGAGTTACAACTGCTATAATTGTTTGGTTCGATATAAATAGGCGAGAAACGAAAAAAGAAAGATCTCCAACTTCAACATCAAATTTTATTTCTATCTTAGGAATAGTAGGTCTATCTTAGGAGTATGAGTAACTAAGCTTAGTCTATAATCTAGCTCAAGAGGATTGAACTTGGTTCATTCCTTAATTTCTATCACCAACGTATTCGACGCAGAGTAGTAAAACTCTTGTGAAGAGATTAGTGACTTCTTGTGTTGAACAAGTCATTTGTATTGTGCTATCAATTGTTGAATCAACAAAGTTTGGTTTTTATTTTCTCATTCCTTCCATTTGAAGTCTAAAAAAAGTCGTCTTTGTTAAGGCATGTACCATGCCCGTTCCAGTCATCTGGGTTACCCATACCCAGAACCAAGTGAGAAAGAAGAAAATTTTCCCACCGACACAGAGATTGGGGACCATAGCGGGAGATCACTTCAACAGAGAGAAGGATTTAGCACCATGGAAAATAGAAGTGATCCCTTTCATGGGAAATTATGGTGTAAGAAGCCCTAAGGGTATGATGATGGACTTGACACATTCGATAGGCTGGCTAAGGTAATTGCTACATCCTTCTAGCTAATGGTCGAAGAAGGTTAGTTCAAAAGAGGGTCAGAGCAAAGCTCTAAAGAATGGTTTGAAGAGAGAAAATTCAATAGCTCGATACCAAAAACCCCAAGAAAACTTGGGGGCAAGGTCGAGCATTGGTTCCTCTTGATAACCAACAATTTGATATCATAATGGGAGGCTTGTATGAGGAGGCTCATCAAAAGTTGATTGGCCACAAAGATAGTTGTCTATAAAGCTAGAACCAACTCGATTGAGCATTAATTATACCCCACCAAAGGAGGTACGAAAGTTCCCCACTTTTGGAGGATACCCAAACCCCACGACAGTTGATAAACATTCCAACGGTTTGAGATGCCACCAAAAGGAAACTTAACTATTGAAAAATGCAGATTATGTATCTTAAGGGAATTCCCTAAGTCAACATGATTTTCATGACAACCATGCGAGGGCGTAGGCAAAAAATACAGGCATTCTCCGCTCAAGCAAAATTTATTGTCTTAAGATCATGTAAGAAGGGAACCCAAACCCCTAACTTGATCGGGTGATGATCGAGGCACAAGGTCGATAGGCGGTCGAGGTTCCAAGAATGAAACAAAGAGATGATCACATGAGACCTGTTATCATCAACATCAAAATAGTATTTAGATTGGACCTTAGGCAACCCTGATATAGGGAGATTAAGCCTGAACTCTAAGAGGTCAAACATCACTTGTGAAGTCTTCCCCAGATAATTTAGTCACAAAAAGCATCATCTATATAATACCCTGTATAGTACAATCTCAAGGATAAATCAAAATACACAATTTCTAGTCAAACCCTAAATTCTCTAAGAAGCACCGACAAGATTCTTAGGGTCCAACCTCAAGAATTCATTCTCATTACCTTCAAAATTCTCTAGCCTCCATAAGCTTTCTCACAGCAAAGAATTACCATTTTACCCTTTGCCTTGAAAACAGTACTTGGACCCTTGAGAAACCTCCGAAGATTCTCCCATTACCTAAATGATGTCATGTTAAATCTTGTACACCCCAATCTCAACCCTCTTCAAAGAATTTTCCTCAAAACAGATCTTCAAATATGGGAAAAACTAATTTCTCGATTTCTAAATTTTCTAGCTTATAAGTGGCCTCTAAAGACTCTCAAAAGTTCACCTGACATCCAAATTTAGAAAGGTCAATGGCCGTCTCTCAATTTTTGCGTTACATTCGATAAGTTATCTCTTGATTAAAAACCATTTGAGACCTTTAACCACTCCAATACCTCAAATCTTCTCCAAGCTATACCAAGGTAGTTCTGGTTGTATTTGACCCTAATAAGCTCCAGGAGTTCCCCGGATAGCCAAATCATGAATAGTCAAAGGTCAACTCTCCATATTTGTAAAGCCTTTAGAAAACCATCTAATAAGCAAAGTCATTCACAGGAACAATCTACTATGATTCCTCCATTTACTTCAAAATGATAACACACTTGGGGCCACTATCAAGTCTTCAATCGAATCCTGGAAATTCATCGAAGAACCAAAATTCAGTCTATCTATGGCCACCTTTCAGCAACTCCAAGGCCCTTAAGAAACTATCACCCTGGACCAAGTCATTTGGAAGCTCTACAAGCTCCACCACCACATTTTGTCCAAATCAAGTCAAAATGCTTTTTGTTTGTATCTGACACACAGTGAACCCTCGAGAGTTCCCCCGAAACCCAAATTCTACAAGGTCAGTCTCATTTTCTCAATATTTTTCCTATCTTCAAAATATTATTTCCTGAAGGGGGTCAGTTACAGACTCAAGATAGCCTAAAATCCTCATTCTTTAGGGAACTACAATCATTTTTCTCCACCAAGTGTCCCCCTTCAAAAAGCACCCTAAGATTGCCTAGGAATCGAAAGGTTAGGCTATCAACTCCTATGACACTAAGAGTCTCAAACCTTTAATGCTCTATGGCCAATTAATTTTCCATAGTTAGCTCAATCAACTTCATTGACATTTTTAGTAGAGGTTTTTCACTTACCAGAAGGGGGTTTTGGGTGCGATTTTCTACTCGAGTATTGATTTTCAGATTGGTTTGAGCCTATTTCTCACAAAACATAAGGATCACCTTTTGTCTAAAGAACTCAGAGACCAATTTGACCATCTTACCCTTCTTGTAAATATTTGAGATATTTTAAGGTCAATCAAGCCCTAATTTCCTAACTTGCATTTATTATAATCCGTTTTCAATCAAACCATTGTGACCGGAGCATCCGGGACTTCAAAAATGAACTTTGAGTTTAAGTGTTTTCGAGCACAGGAACTCAAAAAGTAAGGTTTCCTAATAAGAAGACATTTTCCCCTAAAATTTCTTTATTACATATTAATGAGCTAATAACTTTTGTCTTCTAGCTCATTAATGCATTCAAATTAAGAGTTTTAAGCCCTAACCCTTAAATGTGGGTCTCCTTTATTCACCCCATTTACCCCCTCTAAGATCAATCCTATGAATTTCAATAATCTATGCAATTCATATCTAACCCCTCATTTAGCACAAACCATCTCATCCCTTGATTGCTTTCAACTAATCAAAAGTGATAGATGCCAAGCTAAGTTTCATCTCTCACCCTTGATTTCCATAAGCCTTATACACCCCTATGCACCTCCTCAAAGATCAACTTCAATAATCCATGCTCTTTATTTCTAACCCTTCATTTAGCATAATCCATCTCATCCTTTGATTACTTTCAACCAATCAAAGGTGATCGAAGACAACCCAAGTTTTATCTCTCACCCTTGGTTTCCCTAAATCTTGTGCAGCCTTGTGTACCCCATCTAAGATCAATTTTCTGAAATTTAAATATCTAGATGACTCATTTCTAACCTTACACTTAGCATAAGCCATCTCATCCCTTGATTGCTCTGAACTAATCAAAGGTAGTAGATGACAAGCTAAGTTTCATCTCTCACCATTGATCCCCATAACCCCCAAACTCTATCCTAACCACTCATTTCTCAGCCCTTGATCACTCACTTATCCATTCATCTTCTAATCACAACCCTTGGTAGCTCTCAACCAATGGGAGAGATGCATTAGCCTCCACACCTTTCTAATCTTAACCCTTGATCTCCCAAAGCTTGAGAATGCATCCAAGCCCTTCAAACACACCCCCAGCCTCTATAAATAGCCCTAATTTTGTGCTAAATATGGATGATTTTTTGGAGAAAAATCAGAAAAAAAGAAAAGGAAAGAAGAGAAGAAAGAAGAAAAAAAACCCTAAACCCTAAGCCTAACCCTTAGAAGAGGTAACACTGAGATTCATAGCTTTCTGGAGTTAGTTGAATATTATAGGAGATTTGTTGAGGGATTACCTAGCATTGCAGGTTCTTTGACAAAAATTGACAAAGAAGAATGCTAAGTTCAACTAGGATGAGATATGTGAGCACAACTTCCAAAAACTAAAGGACCATTTGGTTTCTACACCAATCCTCACATTACCATCCAGCACAATTGGAAAATATGTGATCTATAGTGATGCATTCAGAAAAGGTTTGGGTTGTGTTTTGATGCAATAGGGGCAAGTCATTGCCAATGCATTTAGACAACTTAAGCCTCATGAGTAAAATTACCCAACACATGATTTAAAATTAGCTATAATTGTTTTCACATTGAAAATATGGAGGCATTACTTGTATGGAGAACCTTATGAGAATTATATAGATCACAAGAGTTTGAAAAATCTATTTTCATAGAAGGATCTGAATTTAAGGCAGAGAAGATGGCTTGAGTTGATTAAGGATTATGATTGTACTATCATTTATCATCCAAGAAAGGCCAATGTGGTTGCCGATGCTTTGAGTCAAAAATCTTTTAGCGATTTGACATGTGTTATAGCCCATCTTAGAATTCAGCCCATGTTGAATGATAAAATCAAGGCATCTTAGAGTTTAGATCTTCAGATTCAGAAAATTATAGAAGAAGTTAAGGAAAAACATAAAGTAAACTTTACAATTAGATGAGATGATTCTCTTTAGTATAGCAAGAAGTTGTGCGTGACTAATGACTCTAAACTTAAAGAAGATATTATGAAATAGGCAAATCAGACTTCTTATTCAATTCATCTAGGGAGTACCAAGATGTACAAGGATTTAAAAGAGTACTATTGGTGGAATAATATGAAGTGAGAAATTACGAATTTTGTATCCAAGTGTTTGATTTGTCAACTTGTGAAAGCTGAACACCAGAAGCTAGCAGGATTGCTCCAGCCTTTGGAAATTCTTGAATGGAACACATACTATGGACTTTGTTAGTGGACTACCTAAGACTAGGAATGGATTTGATTATGTCTAGTTGATTGAGGACCAACTGACTAAGACCGCACATTTCTTACCCGTTCGAGTAAATTATTCACTTGATAGACTAGCCAAGTTATACATTGATGAGATCTTGAAATTACATGGAATTCCGGTTGAAATTATTTTAGATCGTGAGCCATGATTTACTTTAAGATTTTAGAATAGTTTGCAACAAGCTTTGGGAATCAAGCTGAATTTTAGTACGACTTTTTAACCGCATTCAAATGGATAGTTAGAAAGAACCATACAGACTTTGAATGATATATTGAGATCTTGTGTTATTGATTTAAAAGAAAGTTGGGATGATCACTTACCATTGATCGAACTTACTTACAATAATAGTTATCAAGCTAGTATACAAATGACACATTTTGAAGCTTTGTATAAAAAAAGTACAAAACACCCATATGTTGGGAAGAGGTTGGCGAAAGAAGGTTACTTTGACCTGAATTAGTTCAAGTGACAACTGAGAAAATCAGGGTTATTCGTGAAAGATTGCTTGCTACACAAAGTAGAAAAAAAGAGTTATATTGATTAGAGGAGGGAACTTGAATTTTAGATTGGAGATCATGTATTTCTGAAGATATCACCGTTAAAAGGTATCATGAGGTTCGAAAAGAAAGGGAAACTTAGTTCCAGATTTATTAGATTGTTTGAAATTCTGAGGAAGATAGGTGATGTTGCCTATGAACTAGCTTTACCGCTGAATTTGTCACATGCCCACAATTTATTTCATGTATCCATGCTAAGGAAGTACATACATGATCCATCTCATGTGTTAGAATCTAAACCACTTCAAATCAATGAAGACTTGTCCTATGATGAGCAATCGGTTGAGATCTTAGACAAGAAAAAATAAGTTTTTTATTCCAAGGTGATTCCATATGTGAAAGTATTACGAAGAGACCATTTTGTAAAAAAAGCAACTTAAGAAGGCAAAGATGAGATGAAGGAAGAATATCCGCACTTGTTTCGCACTAAAGGTATGTTAAATACAGGAATTGAATTCATTAAGGGAGGGAGAGTGTAACACTCCGCACCATGATGCACATATTAATATACATGTGTCACACTTAGAATGCTAACACATGTCACATAAGTTTTGTATACACATAAGACCACTTAAATGCATATATGTTGATTTGAACATTAACACAATTTTAAAATGACACCAATGAAAATGTAGAAATAATCTATGAGTGAAACTTGTACCTTTGGATAAGAACTGAAGTTTAGATTCCTACGCAACAAATTAAGAGTGAAACATACATTAAACGAAAAAGTTCAAGACAATTTACTAAGCAAGAAAAAAAGGGTCAAGGACATGACAAGTTTTGAAGCTATCCTAGACAGTTGGCACTTCATAAATAAATCTATATCAATCTTGTAGGAATCACACTACAAATAATATATACTTGTCAAGATCTAGGAGTCTACTTTCTAATGGGATAAACGGTGAGTGAATTGAAGTTTCCTAAAAG
>JAOXJP010083467.1:0-14912 GCA_025762735.1 Platanus orientalis | reverse complement strand
GGTATTATCAATACAAAACAGATTCAAAACCGAGGATTCAACTCTTTAAAATCATATAGAATTAGAACCAATTCACTTTTTAAATCATGTTCTTCTAAAATTATTCTCTTTCAAAACCATGTTTTAGAACTTTAGGCAAAATTAAAATCTTGAAGAATAATTCAAATCCGGTTTAAAAACAAAGAAAACCCTTGTAAAACGGAATCAATGAAGTTCTAAGAACCTAGAGAATGAAAACAAAATAGTAGTGTAGTTGTTTTCTTACAAAACAATTTTTTCTTTATAAAACAAGCTTTTAAGAAGTTAAAACGATTTAAATCCAAAATAAAATGATCAAAATCTTTTGCAAAACGAGAATAACAAAGCTTTAGGAACCTATGGAATTGAAACAAAACAATAGTTTACATGTGTTCTTATCTCTTGGTGTGTAAAAATCGTTCTTAGCTTTGTTCTTCAAAAAAATTTTCAAATCTTTGCAAAACTTATTTTTCTCTCTTATTGTTTCTTCAAAATCCTCAAATTTTCTAACTTCTTCAAAAGATCCTCATTTTTATGAATTTCTATATTTTTCTAAGCCAAAATTGCAACACTAATCCCTAATTTCGTGTTTAGGTATGTCTCTAGTGAAAGAATACTTAAAATTTTACAAAAATCGTGGTTGCACAGAATTTTTCACTTTGATGATGTCATCCTGTTAAAAAATTTCTAGCATAGACACCTAGTGAGAAAATGGCTATAACTTTCTCTACAAAACTTACATTCACTCGCTATTTTTTTAATTCAAAACTAGACTTTAAGACCTTTTTAAATATATATAGATTGAGCTCTAATTCGTTCTATATGTTTATTGGTGTATTTTGAAAATTACCTCAAAATCTATTAATTTAGATCATACCAGATGACAAACACTTGGTGGAAAAATTGTCATAATTTCTTCTACGAAACTTTAATTCACTCACCGTTTATCTCATTGGAAAGTAAACTCATATATCTTTCCAAGCATATATTATTTGTAGGGTGATTCTTGTGGGATTGATACACATTTATTTATTAAATTATCCCTATTGTTTGGGATAGCTTCAGAACTTGTCATGTCTTTGACTTTTTTCCCCTTGCTCATTAAATTACCTTCAACTTTTTCGTTCTGTGTTCATTATTCTCTTTGTTTGTTACGTATGACTCTAAACTTTTGTACTTATCCAAAGGTATAAGTTTTACTCATAGATTTTTTCTATATTTTTGTTGGTACATTTCTAAAATTATACCAATGATTAGATTAGCATATGTGCATTTTAGTGGTCTTACGAGTGGGGCATACATATCTCCAAAAGCTCAAACACCGCCCTATGAATGGAGCTCAGAAGTGCTCTCATATCGCATGTATAAGTGGAGCTCACAAGTTCTCACATATCTCTCTACGAGTGGGGCTCAAAAGTGTTTGCATATCGACTTACAAGTGGGACATTAAAAGTGCTTGCATATCACCCTACTAGTGGGGCTCAAAAGTGCTCGCATACCGCCTTATAAGTGGGGCATCACAAGTACTCGTATATTTTCTTACGAGTGGGGTTTAGAAATATTCGCATATCACCCTATAAGTGAGGGTTAGTAGTGCTCGCATATCGCTCTACGATGGGCATCACAAGTGCTCGCATATAGCCCTACTAGTGGGGCTCACAAGTGCTCACATGCCGCCTTATGAGTAGGGCTCACTTAAAATTATCACTCAAAGTTGATAAAAAATCCACATCATATAACGATATACAATACACTCATTTCTTTCTAACCGATGAATCTAATAAGAGATTTATTTCACACAACATTGTGTAATCTACTTAGTACATTATGCACAAATGGGTTAATTCTACTCCAGTCACATTTATGTGGGATAACCCTTCCCAATCTAATCATTCTTATGCCATAGGGCTTATCCACATAGGGCCTCATCATAAAGAGAAAATAGTTGTGGGTGGAAATATAATATGTTTCCTCTTTACCTTAATTTCATTTTTGAAATTTTATGGTGCTAAATTTGATCTTATATTCTAAACACATGTTCTCATAACTTAGTTTATTTCTCTACGTCTTTCTAAACTCATAACCTAGAACTCAAACACAAATCCTATGTTTTAGTTTACAGAATCTCTAAACATGGGGTAACATCCTTAATGAAACTCATCAATTATAACTCAAGTTAGACTTAAAAAAAATAATCAAATCATCCTCAAACATGTCAGAATTATCAAGATCATAGAATAAATTCTAAACTTTCATATCCTTAAATCACACTGTAATGTCTCATCTATGTTTTCTATTCTAACTATTTCTAGACTTCCTTCTAATGTTTCAGCCTAGTGATTTCTAGTTTTCTTCTAATCCAAAACCTAGAGCTCTATCATATAAGTTTATAGAACCTTAAACCTAGAGCTCTAATACCATCTTTGTTGCGCCCCGAAACCTATACCAGTAAAGCCATGAATTTCGGCACATGACATTAATATATCACTTCACTTTCATTTCATTCAATCATTCATAATTTTTAAAAAAATTTCATTTTCTTTACAATCATACACAACAGAATAAATCATCAATCACTTTTCAATGAACACATATTAATCACATTTTCATAAATTTGACCTGTATAGAATCCCATTACTCATGAACCATAATCCTGTGAATAATCCATAAACAATGCCTAACATTGTCATTCAATTTAAATAAGTAATCTGACATAATCAAATCCATCAACTGAAATCAAATATTAAAAATCCCTAACTTATTACATTCCTTGAAATTTAAACTGAAATAACTATACTAAAATAAATAAAGTCTATAATCCAAATAACTGAAATAAATAAGTGTCTGGTCTCTAACTGTCTCTATCTAGAACTGTTATTCTACAATCTCCTCATCATCTATGGTGTCAGATTGGGGTAAGTTTGACATACTTAGTAAGAAAATAATAAATTAAGAAAACATTGGATCAAGTTTTAGCACGATTTTAGAAACTAAATAGATATTTTTTTATTTACATTTCAATATGCATAACAATTTATAAATCAATTTTACACATTACTAAACATTTAATAAAATTATAGTTTCATGTACAGAACAAAAACAGTGATAACATATACCTTTAGATTTACAGAATTAAACAGATCAAGTCATGTTTCATATCATAGCCAGAATAGAACAAAATAGAACAAAACATATATTTGCTATAAGACTAGAGCATATAATAGTTCGCACCATTTAAACCCCGGTGAGAAAGGTCCTGTTCACAGAATTTAAACCCAGTTAAGAAGGGTTCAGTTCGCACCGATTATACCCAAGTGAAAAGGGTTGTTATTACCTCCTATGTGGCAAGCAATAAGGATCCATAACAGTTCGTACTAATTATACCCAGGTGAGAAGGGTTCTATCAATAATTTCCTTTGATGGGTAAGGTAGTTTTTTAACAGTACATATCATTCTCTTGTAGTTTGAATCAAATTATACGGTTTATAGATGCAACATATAACAACCCTTTACAATACTTAAGTCAAAATAACATATAAGAACATACTTGATCCAACTAGGCATAATCTATAGAACATGTTTTTTAAAGCATATCATATCAAATCTATCCAGAATAATACTCTTGAGAATTATGAAAGGTAAAATAAAAAAAAATTAGCATCTTTCTTCATAGAATAGGATTTAAGAACACTAAGAATAAATCAAACGATTTGTCATATAACTTCTTATAAATCAGTAGATCATTGCCTCTAAAATTATTTAGAATATCAAAACAATTCTCAAAATAGCTTTTATAATTTTTAGGAATAAAACCCTATTTCTAAACTCTTGATTTTTCATACAAAACATAGTTCTACATGTATTATCAATACAAAATAGATTCAAAACCGATGATTCAATTCTTTAAAATCATATAGAATTAAAGACAAATTACTTTTTAAATGATGTTCTTGTAAAATTATTTTATCTCTTTCAAAACCATGTTTTAGAACTTTAGGAAAATTAAAATCCTTGAAGAACAATTCAAATTTGGTTCAAAAATAAAGTAGACCTTTGCAAAATAGAATTAATAAAGTTCTAAGAACCTAAAGAATGAAAATAAAATAATATTTTAGTTGTATTCTTACAAAACAAATTTTTATTTATAAAATAAGCTTTTAAGAACTTAAAACTATTCAAATCTAGAATGAAACGATCAAAATCTTTTATAAAACAAGAATAACAAGGCTCTAGGAACCTATGAAATCAAAACAAAACAATAGTTTACATATGTTATTACCTCTTGGTGTGCAAAGATCATTCCTAGCTTTGCTCTTTAGAAAAATCCTTAAATCTTTGCAAAACCTAGCTTTCTCTCTTGTTCTTTTTTCAAAATCCCTAAATTTGCAAACTTCTTCAAAAGAATCTCATTCTTATGAATTTCTATATTTTTATAAGCCTAAGTAATAACCCTAATCTCCAATTTCGTGTTTAGGTTGGTCTTTAGTGAAAAAGTACTTAAAATTTTGTAAAAACGTTGTTGTACTGAATTTACCACTTTGATGATGTCATCCTGCTAGAATTTTTCTAGCAAAGATACTCAGTGGGAAAATGGTCATAACTTTCTCTACAAAACTTGTATTCACTTACCTATTTTTGTTGGAAACTAGACTTTAAGACTTTTTCAAGCACATATAGTTTGATCTCTAATTCGTCCTATATGTTTATTGGTGTAATTTTAAAGTTACCTCAAAATCAACTAATTCAGACCATACCAGACAGCATAGACAGTCAGTGGGAAAATTGTCATAATTTCTCCTAGGAAACTTTAATTCACTCACCATTTGTCGCATTAGAAAGCAGGCTCATAGATCTTTCCAAGAATATATTATTTGTAGGGTGATTCCAACATGATTGATACAGATTTAATTATGAAAATATCCCGACTATTTGGGATAACTTCAGAGCTTATCGTGTCCTTGACTTTTTTTTCCTTCTTAGTAAATTTCCTTTAACATTTTCATTTGGTGTCCATTTCACTCTCCATTTGTTACATGGGACTCTAGACTTCATTGCATATCCAAAGGTATAAGTTTCACTCAGACTCTTTTTACATTTTTGTTGGTGCCTTTCTAAAGTTATGCCAACTATTAAATCAACATATGTGCATTTAAGTGGTCCTATGTGTGTACAAAACTTATGTGACATGTGTTAGAATTCTAAGGGTGACACGTGTACAATAATATGTGGGTCATGGTGTGGGGTGTTATAGATGGATTATGAAAATAATCCAAAGTACTACTGCTATCATCAGTCAATTATCCAATCAAAATGGTGCTTCATCTTGAAAGAAAAGATTATAGAATTAGAATGATAAGGAAAAATTGAAATTGATTCCACTGATGTGGTAATCACCAATATGACTACAATCACATTTGTCTCATTTAGTCGTACCCCTATATCAAGTTTGTACACGTTGTAAATTTTGCATTCTCAAGCTACAAAGGTGTTCTCACTTCCATATCAACTTGCATTTCGGTCTTTAGACTTCAGCCCTATTAAACTCTTTGTAGAGTCTTCATCAAACCAAAGGAAAGTTCTTTATCCATTACCAAGGAAAAAACAAGAGACTCCCTTGAATGCGAGCATACAATCCTATAATGAATTGGCTCCTTCTGATGAGGAAGGTTGGACTATAGTTACCCGTCGTAAGTTGCGAACTCAACACCTTCCTACTCAACCTCGTTCAAGACATTTGTGAAATTTAGGAAAGAGTAAGCTGAATGTTGGGTTGAGGTGGAAAAGAGATTTAAGGAAGAATAAAGTGCAAAAGATTCCACCTTTTGACCCCGACGAGATTTTTACATGACCTCTTCATTTGCTAGTAACGTTGTCAGAATTCATGCTGAAAAAATTCATCTAAAAAGAATTCACAGGGGTTTATACTGTCCCTTGCTATGTCGATCACCTAAATGCTGGGAGAAGGTAGGCGAGAGAAGAATGCTTGGACCCAAGCTTGTCCAAGTAACTACTGATAAGATCTAGCTTATTCATAACAAGTTATTTACAGCATAAAGCAAACAATAAAGTTATGCAAACAAAAGGAGACGTGATCTTGAGTTCGAGATGGGAGATTATGTTTTTCTCAAGGTGTTACCGATGAAGGGTGTGATGAGATTTGGAAAAAAATAAAACTTGATCCGAGATTCATCGGACCTTTTGAGATCTTGAAGTGAGTTGGTGACCTTACTTATGAGTTGGCATTACCCCAAGAGTTATCGTACGTGCATCACATCTCCACGTATCTATGTTGCGAAAGTACATACGCGACCTTTCGCATTTCTGAAATATGAGCCACTTCAAGTCTGTAAAGACCTTTTGTATGAAGAGTAACCTATGATGCTTCTTAACAGAAAAGAGCAAGTGCTTCAGAACATGGTTGTACCATATGTGAAGCTTTTGTGACAAAATTACTTGGAAGAAGAAGATGCCATGTGGGAAGGATAAAATGAGTTGAGGACAAAATATCAGCATCTATTTCAAGTTTAAGGTATACTTTAAATTCAGGGACTGGATTTTATAAGGGGGGGAGGATGTAACACCTCGAATCTAATTTAGGTAAGTTTATAGATCTAGACCAGACAACATGTGTCTATTTATGGAACCCTTAGTATATGGGAGCGAAAGGGAAAACCTCAATGCTTTATAGGCTTATGCATGCTTTAGGAAGAGATTGGAGACCCTTAGATTACTTGGAACAATCCTTGGAGACCAAATACAAAAATTTAGAAACTGACCTTGGTGATCGATCACATTTGGAAAGTTCCTAGAAATGAACATCCTAAGACACTTGCACTAAAGGCATGATCGATCACCATGTGATCGATCACCAAGAGTGGTGATCAATCACAACCCCCTAATTGATCACCAAAGGACAAAACTGTCCTAAAAAATCATGCCAACAAGTGATTTACTCTATGTTCATAGGGGACCCACATGTGACGACACAAAAACCGATTTTACCTCTTTTAGGGTTAAAATAACATAAAAAGAATGAAATTTTGAGTGAGGGAAGCATTTTGGGAGAATTTGGAAAGAAGAGACTCTTCTTCTCCAAAGAGCTTGGTGAGTCCAAAGGGCTTAGATCTAGCTTAAATTTTTTTTTAATCTATTTTCAAATTCTCATCATATATTCTTGTAGATTTGTGAGTTTTGACTCTATGGTTTAATCTTAGAGGAATGAATGATTATAGGAGGGGGGATGTTTTGGTTGAAGACTCCTTGGATCCAAAGGAATAGGAGCATTTGTAAGTGAATATACATAATATACACCCCTCCTTCTAAATTCCTAATTCTATTAATTATGAACTTTGATTTGAAAGATTTCTCATCTATTATCTATAAATCTTTGAAATAGTAAGTAGATTCACATTACATGCACACCTTCATACACTTAGGTTCATAGAAATCTGATTTTTTACTCTATGTTTTGAAGATTTGTGGTTTATTCTCCATGGAATTGATGTTTGTATCTTTGTTTCACTGATTTAAGCTTGATTGGAGTGTTCTAATTCTCTATGGTTGACAGATCCACATGGTTGGATGGGAATGATGAGTTCATTTGGTGTATCTTTGATTTCCCTTTGATTCTTTACAATTCATGATCTCTATCCTTTGATTACATTGTCATATGATTAATTAGTTCTACATGATTTTCTAATTTGTAACATGTCTATGGATTCTTTACCTAATCCTATTGCTTATTTTAGTGGATTTTCATTACTCCTTGTCAATCCACATAAATTTGTATTGATTTCATTAATTCTCATGCTAGAATCATAGAAATTCTATATTCATGGTTGAGAGTCGTATCCATTGGTAGTCTTGGTAGCCTAAGCATGATTGACTCCATCCATCTCTACATTCAAAATTTTTTTGTAGAGAATCTTGTTTGATTTCTAAATGAAGTTTGAAGCATTTGAGCTAATTTGCCTTATCCTTAGCTGCATTTGACATGGAAGATGTTTTATATTCCATAGATTACTACATATCCTTCGATTTGAGCCATCCACCCTCATTATATACAAGATTTACATCTTTAGCTTTGTTACTACATAAGATTGGGCATCTGGATATCTTTTTTATAGCATACTTATGTAGTACCTTTATTATTTTACATGAGCATGTATTTGATACATAAGTTAAACATGAAGATTTGATTTGACACCCTTATCCTAGGGAATTTTAGAGGACTGCCTTGGTTCAAAGAAAATATATAGGACACACCCTTGATGCCTTGGGGAATTTTATGAGGTAACCCTTGTCCAAGGAGATTTTTGAGGACTAGACCCTACAATTGGGAATAAAATACAATGAGTAACCCTTATCTTAGGGGATTTTTGAGGATCAGACCCCTACCATTGGATATATAATACAGTGAGTAACCCTTGTCTTAGGGAATTTTAGAGGACTACCTTGGTCCGGAGGAAGCATATGGGACACACCCTTGATGCCCTAGGGAATTTATAAGGACTAGACCCTACCGGTGGAAATATAATACAATGAAAAACCCTTGTCCTAGGGAGTTTTAGGAGACTACCTTGGTTTGGGGAAATTATATGGGACAAACCCTTGATGCCATGAGGGATTTTTGTAGGTTAACATTGGTCTATAAGGTTCTTTTCAGGTACCCAATCACTGAGTTACATCAATAAGTGAAGACGACCCTAATGGCCCAATACTACTTCATGGTTTATTTTGCCGGAGACCCCACATGGGTTATATGATTTGTTTCGTCAAAGACCTTATATGGGTTACATGATTTGTTTTGCTGGAGACCCCATATATGTTATATGATTTGCTTTGTCAGAGATCCTATATGAGTTATATAATTTGTTTTGTCAAAGACCTGTATATATATATATATATATATATATATATAAGCATATTAAAATCAATAAGCTTCCATAGCTCATTTGGTGAGGTCTCGAATTCAATTCTTAAAACCACCATTTATAAGTTTGGGTTTCGGGTTGGGCTGAGGTAAACCTGAGCCTGGCCCTAATAATGATTCAGGCCTTGAACTCGGGTTTAGGCCCTTGGGCTTAGCTTGGGTTAGGATTTTTTGGGCAAACATGGACCTATGCTCACCCTTAACTTCGTTATTCATAAAAAGAAAAAGACTAGAGATGATGTGAACTCTTTCGAAGGCTTAAATTTATAGGTATTACATACTGGCTGTTTACTATAACATCCTTCTTTGACCATATGTATTAATCAAGATATGCTCCATCATGCAAGGTGTTATTCATTGACTGGTACTGGCATGATATCTATATGTGAGACCGGAGATGATTCAAACTCCCCTGCCCTGCCCCCAAAAAATAAATATTAAAAATCAAAAACCTTAAAGACTTGTGTAAAAAGAGGGCTAGGATTAGGTACGAATATTAGTTTTCTTGATGTATTAGAATGACATCAAGGGGCTGACACATCAGTGCCGAAAAGCGATTTTCACTTTTTGGGGGTGCTTATCACTTTCAATGCTGATGTGTCCCACCCCTTGATGCCATTCTAATACACCAAGAAAATCTGATTTCCATACCTAATCTTTTCCAGTAAAAAGAAGGTAAATTTATGATGCGACAATAAGCGCAATCAAGTTGGAATGGAACCATATCCCCGGTAGCACTCGTACATGTACCACATATACCACAAGATACAAGGGGTGGGGCCCATACACTTTTTGCATGGGGCCCCACCCCTTATGTCTTGTGGTACACAGTACGAGTGGTATAGGGGATATGGTTCCTTAACTTGGTCGGCTTCCACATGCCAAGTATTCTAAACGGAGATAAAATTATGTGGTTTATACCACTCCTTCAAGCACACCAGTCTTTTATATGTGTTTTAGTTTCTATCTTTTCACTCCATTCTCTTATGGGAGTGATTAATGGCACCCCCAAAAATACTCACCACACCCCCAGTTTAAGACTTTTCAATATTCCAACCCATACCCTTCACTAAAATGACCTTCCTACCCCTATTAACCCAAAACCTAAAACATGAAATTGCTCTCCCCACCCCCACCCCTTCATTAAAACACTGAGCCTCTTCAAAAAAACTAAAAAACAAAAAAAAAAACAATTCTTCCCTCTCTTTCTCTAAGAGCAAACCCTACAATTTTTTGACCCTCATTGTTGTGTGAAAGTATTGTAATCACCCAATAGATCATCAAAGAGTCAAACCAGAGCAAGAAAATCTTTTAATGGTAAGTATTTTTGGTTTTATGAAATTTTTTCCATCCTTTTGTTCGGAGGTACAGGTTCAAGCAAAATTGGTTTTGTTCGGACCTTGAGGTTTGAACAGACTAGGTATTGCTCAGACCTCAAGGTCCGAACAAAACCCAGTTTTCATGGACCTATACCTCTGAACAGACTTATGAAATTGCTTTTCAAATGCGTATATTGATCTTTTTTTGAGATGTTCCAACTGCAGGGTGATGTTTTGAGCCAATTTAGTAAGGTTTTCACTGAGATGGTAATGGATTATACCAGTGAGTTTATCTCACATGAGGTAAAGCTTTTTGAATTTTTTTTGAGTTATTATGCGAAGATTTTCTGAGTTACTATGCTTCAATTTTTATGTTATTACTTTTTTTATAGATATTCAAGAGCCGAGCAGACTTATGTAAATGGGCAGCCGAGGTTAGGCGAAGAAATGGTTTTGTCATTGTCATTAAGAAGTCAGATTTTGGTGCTTCCTGAAAGAAACCAAGAATTACCCTTACATGTGAGAGGAGTGGCTAGTACAGAGAGCCTAAGAAATATGTGAATCAAGATAAAAAAAAAAAAACCCATGAGGTGTTAGGCACCAAGAAATGTGGATGTTTGTTTGAATTAAAAGGTAAAAAGCTACCCATTGATGATGATTGGATTTTGTTAGTATTGTGTGGTGTGCATAATCATTCAACTGCGGATCATCGTGAGGGACATTCATATGTTAGAAAACCGTCGCAAGAAGAGATTTCATTATTGGTTGACATGTCCAAGAGTATGGTAAAACCAAAGGATATTTTAGCTGCAATCAAACAAAGAAACCCCTTAAATGTTACCACAATGAAGACAATATACAATGCATGACAGAGATATAGAACAACAGAGAAGGGTGGAAGGTCTTAAATGTAGCTACTATTAGAACAGTTGGCAGAGCATGAATACATCGAGTGTCATAGACAAATCGATGATATCAAGATCATGACTGATTTGTTTTAGGAAAATCCTGTTAGTTTGGAATTACTACACGTATTTCCACATGTTTTGATCATGGATTACATCTACAAGACAAATACGTATCGTATACACCTTTTGGAAATTGTTGGATTAACATCCACTGACATGACCTTCGTTGTAGCCTTTGTATATCTCCAATATGGGAGAAGATAACTCCATATAGGCACTAAGTGTTTTGCGTTATGCGATCGGTGATAATGCTCATCCTCATGTTATTGTGATGGACAGGGAGATGGCTTTGATGAATGCAATCTCTACAATGTTTCCTACTGCTACACATTTACTATGCAAATGACACATTAGTAGGAATGTTCTTGCGAAGTATAAGAAAATTTTTTTGACAAAAGAGAGCTGGGACAGGTTCATTATGAGTTGGAATCTATTGGTGTTATTAACGACAGAAGAATAATACTTTCAAAATCTTGCATCATTGAATCATAATTTCAACACGTATCTGGATGCACTCGAATATGTGTGAAGCAATTGGCTAGATGTATATATAGAGATAAATTTGTGGCTGCGTGGATGGATCGATGGATGCATTTTGGAACAACTACAACAAATTGGGTTGAGAATGTGCATGCAAAGCTAAAGAGGCAACTTGGATCGAATAAATGAGATTTTGAGTCCTCTTGGACTAGTATACATATGTTGCTTAAGCTGTAACATACAAGCATAAACACATCTTTTGAGAAGAGTAAGATAATCGTCCAACACAACTTCAAGCCTTTCAAATTTAAAGAGTTTTAAGGCAACATTTCTATAAAGGCGATAAAGATAGTTTTGTTTGTGGTGAAGCGGGCCAACTTTGTTGGTGTTGATGTTTCTGTATGTGGTTATGTTTGTTAACGCACGTACGGGTTGCCATGCTAATATGAGATTGCACAGTACATAAGGGAAGGTTGCCCAATTCCCCTTGATTCTATACATCTGCATTGAAGTAAGCTTGACATGTTAAGTACATCAACCTAGTCAGGATACCATTTGAATTGTATTGATGACTTACAAATGTTTATGCAACAGTTCAATGAATATGATCCCACAAGGAAGTTACAGATGCTGAAGAAGTTGAAAGAGATAGTAGCGCCAGACAATTCACATCTGATGGAACCAGAGGTAAAGACAACTACAAGAGGTCGTCCACACACGAAGATTGACACATCTACATGGCGTGAACCATCTGAATTCAAAATTTTCTCTTCAGTGCAGGATAGTCATTCTCCCCTTATAACTACAAGTATGATTGACACTCCGGTGTAATCCTAACGACCACACCCTCAGAGGAGACCGAAGGAGAAAGTAAACCCAATATTTTAATAACAATGTAAATTATGATGTGTTCATTTATTTAACATATTATGTTTCTTTATATATTTTGTAGGTATTTTGTACCCGTCTCGTGACGAAACAAATATCGATGTCATTTATTCAGGCATTTTTCGCAAGGTTAAGGCCTTATATTGGGTTAACTAGAGGTGTGGCGGCTGACGAAAATTGTGGATTCAGGGTAATTACTAGATTGCTAGGATATCCCGAAGACGGTTAGCGGGAGATAAAAATGGATTTGTTAAACGAGTTGTAGAGTCATCTGTCACATTATGAGAAAATATAGAAGTTGTGAGCGAGTTGATATGATGGTCCAACTACTATCATGCTTTAATGATTGCCCAAGGTATGCCTATTAGATGACCATGCCAAACTGCGGACATCTCATAGCATCACATTACGTTGTGGTCTTATACCACTTGAGCATGTAACAATGCCTAACATTCCTGCCACTTAGATCACAGCTGTTGTCTATAGCTGCCCACCGAGAAATTGCTATCGGGTTTGTGAATGAAAATCATTTCATTCAGGTAATTGTTGGTGTCCATTCCAAGATGTTGTTATTCCAATTATTTTGAACATTATGTAATGTTATCATATTTTTTGTAGGTCTTCTTATTGTTGGTCATCCTATTCCGCCTATAGCAATGAACTGGTATCGGTATCAAGATCCCATTGCAGTTGGATGGAGCTTCCAGCAAATCAACCACAGATACAAAAATTTAGAGACGTTGTTAGTTTGGATGTTGCTACACGAGACTCTAAATTTATATGATTGGTGTATTCAATGATTGTAGTTTAATGGTTCTTTTATAATAAAGATATGTTGTAGTTTAACACCTATATGAGGGTTCCTTTTTTAATATCATACATTCATAACCTAGCCAAGATATATCAAAGTTATTGGGGAAAATGACTTTTTTGTTATGTGATATGTGGACCGTTGGTCCCACAATACCATAATTACTGGACAAGGCAAATCGATGGAAAACTCAAGCCTTGTGTTGGCATGATAGCTAGTCATTGAGACTTATTCTAATGCTTGAGGTGATAGGCATTGATTGTTTGGTGTTCTTAACTGACCTTCTATGGGGAGTTGAGATGATATAGGCATTGTGGTGTAGGGATTGAGCTTTTGTTGAACTAGATATAAACAAAGGTCCATCCATGTCTGGGTGCCACATATATTTGATGCTATAGACTAAATCTTATCTTTCTAGTCTATTTCATTTTGTATCCTTGTGGTTGTAAGTGTCATAGGTTTTTCATTCTAGGTGAACACATGCTGATCACGTAGGAACTCTCATGGAGGTTGCCACTAATCCTTTTGTTAGTTTATACACGTCTGTAGGGCCTAGAGGGGGTATATATACCTCCCTACTTTGTCTTATTTGTTACAAGAAACATATAAGACATGAGATCTAAGAGATAAGAAAACAATTAAACTTCTTTCCCAGTAATTATGGTGATTCCCCCCTCTCTCTCTAAACAAGGCAAACCTGGGTCTGTTCGGACCTTCAAGTCCAAATAGAGGTATGTTCGGGGCCCGGGTCTGTTCAAACTTTTTTAATTTTTAATTTTTTTATAGGTTTGTTTGTTTTGCGTGGGTTCGAATTGACCCATTTATGTTCAAATTTTCCTGGTGTCTTTCACTCCATAACCCCTTCACCATGACCCAACAATGGGATCAGAGAATTGACATTTTTTATCCCCTGATGCATATCATATTTGTTTAAGGGGGAAATGGGTTGCTCATTTTAATTTCTAACTCTGAAGTGGAATTAGTTTAATTTGTCAATTTTTTTGCTAAGGAATTGGGAATGGTATGCAGTTGCACATCAAGTAAAGTGTGATAGTTAAGCATCTCCAGCAAACCTACCAAAAATAATATTATGAAATAAAATACAGAAAGTGTGGGGAAAAATGTATCTTCATTGATAAAAAAAGTTTATGTTAACATATGTCTCTCTCTCTCTAGCTCATCTCTAATTTCTATCATTACGGTGCTTGCGGAAGAAAGTGTGGAAAATGCGCTTATTGGAAGTAGCTGGAGAACTTGTATCCTAGGGAGTAGCGGCTGGATCTAATGAAATGTCACAAAATAGGTGTATAGTCTCCTCGATCCCATGAAACATATCATCTGGAGGTGTATAACCAACACCACATTCGACAATAGGTTTAAAAAGCCCCAATGCACGTAGATGACATGGATCAACTGACATCGAGGGTGCGCTAGTATTTGAGGACTGGTCGACATCATATGTGGATTGGAACTCAAGGTTCTGCACATACTGGTGG